>PVJO010022263.1:0-28399 GCA_004026905.1 Hystrix cristata | reverse complement strand
AGGGACTTTGATGTATTGGGGACACTTTAGGGAGAAGGAGCAAACCACGGCGACTACCGTATGTTCAACTTCTGTTACAGGAACATACAAGTCTGACTTTCTCTTCAATAAATCTGATTTTTCCATTAGCTTTCATTAGGGAAAAATCCTGCAATTTAAGAGGAATAAAATATAAGTTCCTGAATGCAATACATAAGTGATTTAAAAATACATTTATGTTTAAGGGATTAAAAATATAACTGTCTATTATAGAAAGGAAGGGAGCTATTTTACCCCAAATCATATTCATATGGGACTAAGTCACCAAATTAAAACCGCATATTCACAAAATATGTAGAGGCATTAATTTCTTGAAGTAGAAATAATAACCCATTTCTATCGACTTTTATAATGTCATCACAGTTCTCTATCAAGGTAGAAGCAAATATCAGTGGTTCTAAACATGCCTTTTCACTGAATCGTCAAATACGATGATTTCAAATGGTTTTAATTTACCCATGTTTATAATAAAATAAACGTTATTTTGATTGATTGGCAAATGTCTACTAGCAGCAGTGAGAGCAATTATGTTTGACATGGAGACATTATAAAATCTATAACCCAAACCTTTAAAGCCTGATTTGAAATGTCAAATTTGACTTATGAGAACCAGTTATAATCCTGCTTCATGCAAAAAGCATTAGGTTAATCTGGAGTGAAGTACTGTTGCCAAGCATGCACTGGCATAATTAATCAGGGATATTTCAGAAACAAATCATCTCCAAGAGATTATTGATTTGCTGTCATGGCAAGTTTTTCTCATGGGCTGTGATGGTGCTCTGGAGCCAGAATGCACTGGCATGTATTTTTCAGTGACTAAGCCTTGATCTGTCCTCCTGGATTCTTGCCTTCCTCACACTGACATCTGCAAACACTCACACTTGACAGCCTCATGCCTGAGTGTGGTGGCTTCCAAGCTGATTAGGATTAGTTCAGAGGAGTTTTGGACTAGTCTGAGTCTAATCGAAAGCAGAGAGCCATGAGTCTCAAGAGAGTGACATGCACTCTGCAGAGGATGCCATATTAACAAAATATGTACATGTGCCAACACGGTCATGCATATACATGCACAGACACATACCTGTAAACAAACACACATGCAAACACAAATGTGCTTACACGCAAGCACACGCCCATACAAACACACACTTATGCATGGACGCATGCAAATACATGCAAATACACACACAAGCACACATTTATGCATACATACACCTCTGCAAGCACCCTCACAAGCAAGTACTTATGTACACACATTCACACACAAACCCATGCCAACACTCACAAGTACATACCCATACATACACAAAATCAAACATCCATGCATACATATGCAAATGTACACATAAGCACACAATCATGTATATAAACGCATTCAAACACATACACACAAAAACACGTAAACACATGCACACACCCCCATACACACAAATGCACACAAACATACTAACATACTTAAGGAATGAAGATTTCAGTTTAAATCTTCAAGGTCATCTCTATCACCTATTAAAATGAAAGCTCTTAGACAAACACTATTTTAAACACATAAAACAGCTACAACTTAGCTCTTTGCACAATGATTCTTTGATATACAAGTCCTTAAAATGCAAAGTAGTCAAAAGTTTTCTCAAAAATAACAGGAATGTCAAGGGAGAAAGAGACAGTTTAGTTCACAACTCCATATTTTCTCTTCCTTAGTCTTTGGTATTGCAAACAGAAAACGAAAGGTTTTAAACAAGGCAATGACAATGGTTATAGAAGAGTGGATGGGCAGACAGGCAATGGGAGGAAAAGGCATTCAGGAAATGAGCAACTCCTCTTGTTACCCTGGGCAGAGTACATCAGATTCCCACGCCTGTTTCCGCACTCTGTTCAAACTCTATTTCCCTCACTTTCCATCTCTTTCTTATGCTACCTTGGTGACTGCATAGTTAGTGGTGAGCCCAGATGAACGGGGACCCTAACAGCCGCATGGGTGCTTCTCTGTGCAGAGCAGGGAGAGGATGGAGCCCGGGAGTCATCCCCATCAGCTGGCTGTGTAAGCCGGAGCCAGCCAGACTCCTTCCAGACCCCCAGACTCCTCGTCTGTAAGAACCTATAGCACTGCTCAGTGGGGCCCTGCACAAGTCCTAGGAACCTGTGCCTCGTCCTCGATACATTTCTGTTTTTGGTGCTCACATCTGCCCTTCCTTCCTCTGCTGTGTTAAATTTCAGTGTAAGTATAACATACATAAAGAAAAGAAGACAAATAATAACCGTCCAGAAAATCAACGCGTATTCACAATATGAACTCATTGTCATATCCAGTACACGGGTCAAGAATCAGCTTGCCAAGTCCATTAGAATAGCTATCAGATCCCTTTTTGTCATAACTAATCCCCCTAAAAGTGAACCACTATTCTGACTTCACACACCATAAATCAGTTTCATCTAATCTTAAAATTTGTATCAATGGAATCGCACAGTATATACTCTTTTGCATCTTGCTGCTTTTGCTCCATATGACACTTGTGAGACTCATTCATGTTGCAGTGTGAAGCTGTGGGCTCTCATTCTCACTGCTGAGCAGCTCCCCTTTGTGTGAATACAACACACTTATTCATTCATTCCATCATTAGTGACACTGAAGTTCTTTTTGATTTGGTGCATTTAGGAAGAATGCTGCTACATCCATTCTTCTTTTGGCGAACATGTTTGCAGTTTCCTTGGGCATATGTTACAGAGAGGAATTTCTGGGTCACAGGACATGATCCCAGATATTCAGCTTTGTAGTAAGGTCAAAGAGTGTTAGTGTTACATTTCAAACTGACATCACCTTTTTAGGGTTATTTCTAAATATTTTATGATTTAAAAAATTTAGTTTATTAGTACATATGTGTAATACATAATGTTTACATTCTTTGTGGGAAGTTGGTGCCTGTACGTAGCACATCTTTTTTGGGGGGAGGATGCTGGGGATTGAATTTAGGGCCTTACACTTGCTAGGCAAGCATTGTACTGCTCAGTTAAATCCCCAACCCCTATATAGCACATCTTAATTCCTGTTTCCATCCCCTTTTCCTTTCCTCCTTCCTCTCCCTCCGTCTCTTGATCCCTTTCCCCTTTGAGAACAATCTATCTGCCTACTTTCTATTATGTATGTTTTATTTTGCTCTTTATTTTTACTCTAGGTTTGTCATACAAGAGAAACCACGTGATATTTAAATTTATGTGTCTGATTTATTTCATTTAACATTATGGTTTCAAGATGCATCCATTTTCCTACGAATTCCTCAAGTTTATCTTTCTTTATGGCAGAGTAGTGGCTCCATTGTGTGTAAATACCACATTTTCTTTATCCATTCATCTGTTGATGGACATATAGCCACTTCCCAGATTTAGATATTATGAAGTGTGCTTCTGTAAACATAGGTATGCATCCATGGATCACCATATGATTCTTTCACTCTTCCAGGAAGATACCTACAAGGGGAGTAGCTGAGTCAAATGGAATTTTTAGCTTCATTTTTTGAGGAATCTCCATACTGATTTGCAAAGTGGCTAGAATAGTGTATATTCCCACCAACGGTGTAGAAACCTCCAACCCCAGCCTCCCAGCATTTGTTGCAGGTCAGGTTCCTGGGAGAGCTGACTCTGAGATGGAAATTAGTATGCAGAAGTCTCTTAGGTAGTGTTCTGAGGATCAGCACCTTTCAGGGAGACAAGAAAGTGATCATCGATGCAGCAAGAAGTGACCTGAGGTGCATCCTTAACATGGGCCTGAGCAACCCCAGCAGGAGCGGCAGCGCTGATGGCCCTTCAGAGTTGCCTCAGGCTGGGATAAGTGGATCAGGTCGTCATACCCCAGTGAGGACCGGTTATAGGATGTGGGCTGCCACACGAAAGAGGGCTTGCCCTTTGCAAAACTGCTCTTTTCAGATGACAGTTATTTTCTGAGGGGACTCAGAGAAAAGGGTGGCAGCATTCCCAGCTGCTGGGGAAGTGAGTCTTTTTGTCCCAAAATAGGGACTTGTATGGCACATGACATCATTCACCAAACATGGTCAGTCTCAACCTCCGCTTGTAAAACCCGTAGATGGAATATGCCAAAGAGCGAATTCGGGCAGTGCCCAGCTGCACTGCAGGGCTATGCGTTTTCTGATACTGAGTTTATGGAGACTTATTGCCTTTAGGAGATAAGAAATGGGTCAGTACATGACAAAATTTCTGTCACCTAATTTATATGCTGTAAAGTCAACTACTGTCATTTTATATATGGATATGCATGGTTAATAAGCCTTCTTGCCATGTATCTGGGTTTCTTATTAACTGGGGCATAGCTGCGACTAAATGCTCTTTAAAATTCATTAGCTTTCATAGCTATTCAACACCGTCAGCTGAGTGGGGCATGTGTGTGGCCGTCTAGTCGTAGCCACTGTGGATTTGAGGCTCAAAGAGCAATACCAGTCAGACAACGTGGGTGCCTGTTCCCCGTCAGGGAGCTCATGGGGAGGGGAGAAACAGGGTCTGAGCTCCACAGTGATGTCGCAGCACCAACCTGGGGTTCCAGTTCTCTTTATGGCCTTAATTTTTGTCATTTTTGCCCACAGACCAATATTTTAAACATTATTTTCCAAATCATACGTATCGAGTCATAATACTTTCCATTTTAACATAATTAAAGATATGCATCTGATCTCAGCCCAGATCAGTATGAAATCAACAGTATGAGGATGCTGTGCTCACAGAGTTCTGCTAAATGAAAGAAATCTGACATTTTCATTAGCCTTGGCAGCCTGATCAGGGGGAGAGACAGTTTTAAAAATTACAACTGATAAATTATAGTTGCATATATTGAGGTACTTTTTTTTTTTAAAAAAGCTTCAACGCAGCCATGGGCTCTTCCCTAAACCTAAGAGTCACCTCCCCACCTAGGTGAAGCCCCCATGTGTGGAGTGCCGAGCAGAAAGCACCATCACTCATCATGCTCCTTCCCAGTGGCAGTGGCTGCAGCTTCAGGAGCTATCCATCGGCTCCTGCCTTTAGTCCCTGCTTTGCTCCAGCCGGCACATTTCTCTGACCCCATATCCGCTCCCAAGATGTCAGGGGTGCAATCAAGGAGAGAGCAAGATGATGTAAGGGTTCACTTGGAGCCCTGAAAATCCTTTCGCTTCATGAATCAGAAAGGAGGGGCTGGGCATGGTGGCACACGCCTGTAATCCCAGCGCTCTGGTAGGCTGAGGTCAAAGAACTCCACGCTGCAGCCCAGATCCAGCAGCTTAATTATTTAGCAAGACGCTGATTCAAAATAAAATTTGTGCTATGGTTTAGATCCAGGATGCCCCTCAGAAGCCTCATGTGTTCAGAGGTGGGCTTCTGGAAGGCGACTGGACTGTGGGTGCTATACTCACAGGGGATTAGTGCACCGGTGAGTCTAGTTGCTGAGTGTGGGGGGTTGTGGGTAGAGGCGGGTCATGGCGGGGAAACCTGGAAGGGCATCTCCCTCCCCAGCTCCTCCCTTCTCTCTCTGCTTCCGGGCTGCCACAATGTGAGCAGCTCTCCTCTGCAGCAGACCCTCCCACCAGGCCATTTTTTCGCCTGAACCTGCCAGTCAAGGGCTGACTTCTAAAACTATGAGGCAAAATAAATCTTACCTCCTTGAAGTTGTGAGTGTAAGTATTTTGTTCCAGCAGCAAAGAAAGTGACTAAACAGTTAAAAAAAAAATGGGGATCTAGCTCAGTGTGAAGACCCTGAGTTCAATCCCTAGCACTGAAAACAAAACAAAAGAGAAAAGATGAGGGGAAAGAAAGTATTCAAATGGTTTAAAATGAGAAATATTATGAATTGGATGCACTAGACCTAAGAGCCAGTACCTGGAATACTGGAGCTAGGAAAAAAGGGAGTTGAGCATTACATAAAAACCGTGTGCTCTGCTATAAGAAGACAGGCAGTTTATGGGTTACGAAAGTGGAACAGAATAAGCATATAAGTCAATTAAATAGATGTTTGGGTAAGTGTGCGAATATGATCAAAAGATAAAGAATGAAAAAAAAGCAAGGGTGCATGATGAACACCAGGCATCCTTAACCATTAAGGGAAGATGCCGGAGCCCTCTGCAGCTTGGAAGGACCCTTCCCTCTGGCCTCGACTCTCCTGGTTCTGACCTACAACAGCAACTCCTTCCGTCTGGAGGAAGCCAACGTGGCTGCCAGGCATGGCACGAAGATGTGGAATCTGTCAGGTCCTTGTGCAGATGTTTTACAAAAGTGACGAGAGGGGGTTGGGGATTTAGCTCAAGTGGTAAAGCGCTTGCCTGGCAAGTACAGGGCCCTGAGTTCAATCCTCAGCACTCAAAAAGAAAAAAAAAAACAAATAAACAAACACAAAAAACCAAAGTAGATGAGTTTAGCAAGGGGAAGGGAAGAAGAGAGAAGAGAGAAACAGACACCTACAAGAGTCCAGTCATTTTCTGATTCACTGCACCTTTCCCGAGGTTGAGTTCCTTCAGCTCTGTTTACACTGGTGCTTGGTCCTACTGCTGCCCTTGATCAATCCCCCCAACTTTACTGATATATGTATCCTGCATATTCACTTTTTGTGGTATTGGGGATCGAGTCCAAGGCCTCTGAACTGAGCTATATCCCCAGCCCTTTACACTTTTTTTTTTTTTTTTTTTTTAATTTTGAGACAGGGACTCATTAAGTCACTAGGTTGCCCAGGCTGGGCTCAAACTTGTGATCCTCCTGCCTCAGTCTCCCAGAGTGCTGGGATTACAGACTACTGAGACATAACTGAAAAATAGAAACTTAATATATTTAAGGTGTACAACATGATGTTTTGATACATGTGTGCACTGGTGAAATTATCACCAGATTAGGCTAATTAACATATCCATCACTTCAAGTAAATGCAGGTGTGTATAGAATACGTAAGGTCCACCCTCTTAAAATTTTTCAAGTGGACAATGCAGCATTCTTGATTAATTCTTAACAAGTCACCTCAGGGAATTTCTGGTTAGTGCCTTCAGCGAAGAGGCCACACTCTTATCCTGATTTCCTCTGGATTCATGGCCGATGGAACAGTCCAGATAAGCAGGACTGCACATGAGAGTAAGGAAGAGAAATGTCACTGAGTGCTTGCTACTGAGATGCCACTGGCATGAGGCCTAAGGATGAATAAAACACATGATATGAACACGACGGGGCCGACCTCACGGCCTCTCAGGGACAGAGGGCAGGAAGAGGCCCGCCGGGCTCTCGGCCAGTCAGGGGCTACGCATATTTGTGCCATGGCGGGTGGGCGAGGATCAGGCAGAAGCAGTGTGAGTGCCGAAGAAATGACTGCAGGACTTTCTGTCATTTCAAGTTCACGGGGAGGAGGAGGGGACACTTAGCTGTTTGCATCAGGGTCCCCCTCAGAAACCTCTCCCCTCTGAGTGAGGTATATTGTGTTCAGCTCTTGCCAAACTTAAATTGCATCCATGTTAAAGAGGAGACGGGCTTTAGCACATTCCTTTGGGGAATGGAAACAATTTATTCTGTTTGTTTCTAATGGAGAGGGCTCGCTGCACACTCTCACTGTGCGGTCTGGGAATCTGGGCTGACGAGGCCGGGGCAGGCAGAGGAAGGAAAGAAGGACAGAGACAGGAGGCTGCATCAGGTGAGGGGAGCAGAAGGAGCAGTTAGGAAGGGCGATGCATGAAATCAGTGCCCACGATGACATCAGGAACACATCTCTGGCCACATATTATACGAACAGAACAGAAGTGCTCCCACGACTCTATAATTTAAAAAAGAAACGGCTGAAGTTTTCAAATTTAAACTTCCTCCCCCATCACCATCAAGCTGCACAACCAACCTCAGTGTCTCTGAGGATGATGTGGAGGGTTTTTGCTCATTGTTTCGTTTTTTCTCCTTGCTGTTCAGAAAGAGAAACTGCCAGGCCGTTTCTCCTCGTTCTTCCAGGAGGAAAGGGGAAGGAAGGGCACAAACACAAATGACCTGAATGGTAGTGAGTAACGAGGTTTTGGAACAACTTGGATTTCCCAACGTGAACTGGGTGATGAGAAAAATAAGCATGATTTCTCATCTGCTGGTTTCCCCTGAAAGCTTATTTGCAATGTAATTTATTTCCAAAGGGTGGGCTTGGTCTCCTAACAAGAATGGAGTGCTGGTATCCCAGAGCTGGAGGCATCAGTTCAGTACACAGCCTCAAGGTTAACATGGGTGGCGTAAATTAAAAGGAAGATACATCCTTCTCAGAGTTCCCCAGCCTGTAATAAGACTGCTGGTGTGCTCCGTGATATATGGCCTGTTTTATTTTCAGCAGAGAGCAGTCTGCTTTAGGTCTTTGAAATACTGTTTGATTGCTTTACAGAAACCAATCAATAATACCCAGGTAAGGTTTTCTGCAAGCCACATAAATCCCAGCCTGGGGAGACCAGCTGTTGCAAGATTCTGGACCTATTCCAGTTTCCAACTGGGGAGTCTCAAGGAAATGATCCGAGTCGGGGGCTTTGTTTGGATTTCAATGGAACATAATCGCGTGACATCTGGTCCCCCACCTTGTGCTGGCTGGGCAACACTTCACCCACCATGGCTCTGGGCACCGCCCACAGGGCTTCCTGTGAGTGCCAGGCACCAGTGCCCTGCCCGTCACCAGCTGCCAATCAGTTCTTCGCAGCGGGGGACAGAGAGAATGTGGGGCCTTGGTGATGCCTGCTGAGAACGACTCATAAAAATGATTTTAAAATGCAATTTGGGTCCTACTGCCCCACAAGTTACTGGACAACAGACAAAAGAAAATTACAGAAATAACTTTGAGGGGAGGAAGAGCAAGCAGAAAGGACTAAGGATAAGGATTGGAAATTAGCGGTGGGGCACAAGATAATGGAAACATAAAGAAGCAGTGAATTAATGCATAAAGGCTAATAATGAACAGATACGTAGAAAAACATACACTAGTACTAATAAACAGTCTCCACATGAAAATCCATTCTCACATCCTAAATTAGCAGTCCTTTCTTCAAAAATTAGAATCTTCGGTGATGTAGGAATGAAGTGAAAAGCAGATATTTGCAAACACTGGACAAAGAAAATCTGCAACCAGTATTTTGAAAGCAAATCAACCTTATTATCAAGGGCCCTAAATCTTTTTCCAAGAACTCTAATTCAATTTCTGAGAATCTATACTAAAGAGATAATAATCAGTCTAAATAAAAGAAACAAACACAAGATAAAATGCATGCTTCCCTAGCTGAGTAAACAAAGATATTTTCCTTAATGCTACTTACAAATTATCTTAATGATCTACAACAGGGAACGGTTTTTAAACTAAGATATTCCCAGTCAAAGGAGTATTACATACCCATTAAAAGACAGTAAGAAAAATACTTACATTTTCTTATTTAGACATCAAAGAATGTCAAAGAATAGTTATGTTATCTATTTAGTTATATTTATACCTCTTATTTGTAAAGCAGTCTAAAAGGAATACATAAAATGTTAGGGTTACATTCACATATGTGAATGAAAGGAATACATTCACATACAGTGAATTCCTTTGTCCGAACAACTGTGAATGGGCCCTCTTGTTTCTACTTTTTTATGTTTTTCAGATGTTCTTTAATTTTTGTGTGTTACATAACTATTAAAGATAAATAAATAAAAATTAAGAAAATACATTAAAGAAAATGTGGCCTATGCTAGGAAAATATCAGAATATTTTTAATAAAACACAGAAATATGAAGAAACAGGATAGGGTTTATGAAATGAGGAGTGCAGTAAGTGAAAGGGCAATGGGCAGGTTCTAGATGTCAGAAATAAAATACGATGAGGGGGATGGGAATGCAAATGTGACAAATAAGGAAGAAACCTCAGTCAGATGTCAAGACTCAGAAAACTAAAAGGGAAAGCTGTCAGATAAAAGTGGTACAGCTTGGGCTGGGGATTTAGCTCAGTGATTAGAGTGCTTGCCTTGCAAGCACAAGGGCCAGAGTTCGATCCCCGGCACCACACACACACACAAAAAAGTGGTACAGCTGATTATTAGATGCCTTTTGTTTTGCTAAGGGACCATTTAAAATTGCTTGGTTGCTGTTAAGTAATACTGGGGTAAGGCCATGTAAATTTATGGTCCAGAAAACCCAAAGACAACTGGGCTCAGGGAAGGTGATACACTAATTGGATTTCCTTTATTTATATGTAATCACAGCCAAAACATCATTCAAGTTTCAAGTCAATCCACTGGCACGCAAATACCCTACCAAGTATTCCTTGTGGCTTTCCCCTGCTAGCCTGATTATTATTCTCCCGCTTATCTCCAGTATTAGTTTATGACTAATATTTCAGGCTAGCCATGTAGATTTCAGGAAAGACACAAAGGGGAGAAAATTAGAAAGGTCTGCAATGACAGCAGATATTGAAAATGTCAGAGAAAGGGACCATGATGGTTAGGCAGCAAAGTAATTCACGTGACTCTCAACTACAGCCCCACAAATGATTTTCCATCCCTGGACTGGCCCTCTGGGAAACTCCAGTGCAGGCCTTATGTCTTCCTAAGATCTTCCACTTGGTTGATTACAAACCTTAAAAAAAAAAAAACCCACTGTCTTCAATTTTCAGTTCTTTTTAGATGTTTATTGGGTCTCTTTACTTTTCTCTAATCCTATGTGAAATCCCCTCCACCATTTTAGAAATTTTTAAGAACTCCTACTTCTTAAAACCCATATAGTATAAAGTAGCAAGTAAATGTGATTCTTGGCATTTAAAGGCAATGGCTTCTCAAAATTTCCTTATTTTCTCTCTGTTCCCCGCCTTTGCTTTGGAGCTTGAAAAATGACTAGATAAAACAGAACAGCTCTTGTCTCCCAGTCACACCATTAACATGACGCAGAGCTCTGAGCCTGCTACAGTTTCTTCCACAGAAAATCATTCTCTCCATCTCTGATGTGTGGATGGAGACTTTGATTTTCTTAAGAAAAAAGTACTTTGGAAATGATGTCACTCTGTCTGAACAACATGAAGTATTTAATGTTTCCTATGCTACTTAGATTATGTAATCCCATTTACCTTCCCCCGGTACAGTTTAAGTTTCCAAGAGGATTTAATACAGAGATGATTTGCTAAGCAATATTAGAAAATCACTTCCTCTTGCAAATTCTCAGACTGCCTTCTGTTACTTATTTCACTGAACATTAACTGGTGAGCTGAAGCAGTTGCCGGAATCTCTTAGCAGCAGCGCGTGAACATGTCACCCGATTTGATTTTTCAACAACAGAATAAGTTGGATTCTTTCTCTTATCACTCATACATTTTCTGAAAGATAATCATTAAGAGGAACTGACCATAAACTAATCACATTTATCCCAGAGTCCAAGGATTATCAGTTAATTTAAATTTAATGCACTAAAAACAAAGTGGGAAAAGAACCCCAAGAAGGTCCTTAGCTGGGCACAGTGGAACACTTGTGTAATCTCAGCAATGCTGGGAGGCTGAGGCAGGAGGATCACAATTTCCAGAGCTGTCTGGCAACTTAACAAGACTCTGTTTCAAAATAAAAAAGAAAAAGGGCTGGGATGTTGTTCAGTGCTAAGGCCCTAAGTTCAATCTCCACAAATAAAAGAGTTCCTTAATTCATTGCAAATTTAGAGTTGTTTGTTTAGATGTACGTTTAACTAGATTTCTTTTCTTCCGATGAGGCAACAGCAACTCTTCTGAGTTAATGTTTATGTTATCATCAATTTTATTGCCCTAGCTAGTCTTGCCCTGAGTCTCCTTTTGTGACCCTCACATTCCAAAACTTTCTGAGAGACGCTGAGATAGACTGGACTAAATGAGCCTGCACAGGGAATCGATGATCACAGTTGAATGAATGAAAGGATGGATGAAGTTTACCGGTTCCCAAGGGAAAGTAGAGGATAGAAGTAAAATCCAACTATGTAACAAACATTGAGCACAGCTATGTATATTCACTGGTGAGGATGGAGGGTGGTGTCTTTAAAGAGCAGAAGACCTTCACTGCCTCTCCAACACAACTTTGACCTACAAACTCCACAACAATAAACATACAGCCTCCAGGTCACTGCATTCAAATCTTGCACCACTCAAACTTTTTGATAGCTCAAATGTATTAAGTCCAAAAGTAATTTCCTGATCAGCTCTTTTGCCCCATCTCTGCTGTCCAAGTGCTTCCTAAATAGTAGCCAATTAATTGCAAAACACGCACACACACACACACACACACACACACACACACAGAGGGCGTCACTCTGCACTTGTTTTTGGGTTTCTGGCAGGAGACACTGCAAATGACCAGGTTCGGGAGATGCCTTTTCAGCTTTGGTTATGAGCATGTCAGAAGTGAGGAACTTTTATGGTGCTCCAGTTCCTGTGGGGCTGGAGTTTGGGAAAGAACGCTGACTTCACGGGTTAGACAGCAAATGAAGCTGTAGGTATGGATGCGTTTGCATAGGAGAAAGGTGTTCACTGAGGCCAGAAGAAGAGGGCTGAGGTGTGGCTCAGTGGTAGAGTGCTTGTCAGGCATGTGTGAGGCACTAGGTTCAATCCCCAGCATTACAAAAAGAAGGCAGAAGAAAGACCACAAGAGGGTCTCTGAGTAAGTCTTAAAGAACTTGGTTAATGGTTAAGGTTGATGGTTGGATGGGAGAAGATGAAGCTGTGATGCGTAGCAGAGAAAGCAGCTAGAGAGACAAAAAGGAAAGCCAGGAGGTATGATATCAAGGAAGGCAAGTGAAGGAAGACAACACGAGGGAGCAGTCGCTAGCATTTAATACTGCTAAGAAGACTGGACAGTGTCTACAAATGTTCTAGCAGGTGGAGGACACAGAGACCTCACCCAAACCTAGCTGAGCAGACCATCGGGACAAGGCGGAAGTGCAGTTGTTCTTGCCAGCCAATATTATCCAATCTACACTCTTGGGTCTAGAACTTTAGACTTTTTTTTCAACAATTTTATCAATTTAAGCTTTCATTTGTAAACTCTGAAGTGTTTCTTGCCCTCTGAAGAGTGAATCCGTTTCCTGGTTCTTTCTCTACTGTTCAGACACAGCCTTCTTTGATCATCTCTGCCAATCAAGACCACGAAATAGCTGCATTAGATGCATTTAAGAGAAGAAACATCTTTAAACAAAGATTTTATGAGTTTTGTAAGAGGATGTGGGTGAGAATGGAAGACAACGTTAAGGTTCATAACTGAAGGTTACTAATGACTAAGGAGACATCTCTGTGCTGGGATCGCATGTAATTCAGCACCGGAGGGTCAGTAATTAATTCCATTGATGACTGAGTCATAGCATACTGGTGGTTGCTCACAACTCACGAAGAGGCTGAATGAACACAAACTTATTTCAATCTATCCAGCAACATTCACTACTTAAATAGGTGAAAGATTTTGTCTTTGTTTTCCTAAGGTGGAAACTTAAGGCTCACTTTCTCGAGCATTTATGTAGAAATGGTTCAGTATTTATGTAGAAATGGGAAACGTCCAGCCATTGTCTTTGGAGAAACTTAAATTCAACTACTGATGCCACAGATCCATTTGGAGGACTCTTAGGATCAATTTAAGTTTTCCCATACTTATCTCCTAATCTACCACATGGAGATAATGATACTGTTCTTAGGGGATTGTTGTGAGGACTGAATTACATAAACCCACCACTCAGCGTCTAACAGGCATTCAGTAAGTATGAGTTTTCTTCCCTTCTCTCCCACTTCTTTAAATTCTGAAATTCCAATTAAAAATGCAGGATCCTTGAGCATGAATACACCTAACCTTGTGGGCAGGAAGGAAGTGATGAACACTTAGGCGGATCTCACCCTCTCATTAAAGCGATGGTGTTAGAACTGTCACCATTTTCCACAGACATTACTGAACACATGAAGATGTCATCTTGGCCTTTGAATGACTGGATTGTGGCATCAGAGAGGGTGCACATGTGAGGAGAAGGGTCATGGCTTACACTTCCACGTCTCCATCACACATAGCATGGTACCAGAACCTGACAGAAAACTTGAGATGCCGAAGTCAATGTGTTGGCAAGTTAAAGTGGCAGATGAAAAAAATGAATAAACACTGCCAAGACCTGGGGAAAATAATACAAAACATGGCTATTTCATTTATTTGCTGAGTCACTCCGAGCTGGTAATTTTCTGAAAACTAAAACAAAACGTCAAATCAAACTAACAAAATCAAAGCAAACAAAAATATCCACAAAAGCAGGTAGAAACTTTTTGCAAAAATACAAGTACTTAACTATAACAGGTCAAGCACACAGGAACTCTGTTTCCACTGAAAACCCCAAGGATTCACAACTGCTTTATCTGCGCCAGATTCACAGATTTTCTTTTTTAAGGCTTTCTCGAAATTTAGGGTGAACATAAGCAAATAAAGATTTTTTTTAAATAGCAAGTTATACTACCTGGGATATTCAAGATCACCGTAAATAGAAAACAACGCATTTCAAACTTCACTTGATTTTAGCAATTCAAGTGTTACTGACTCCAGAATGGATCAGACCCCAGGAACTTGGAGTGCTCCCCAAAAGCCATCAGGCAGGACAGCGGCAGTGGAAGCTGCCAGGTGCCTTTGAGACTGACACGGTGACTTCAGTGAAAATGACATGGGGGCTTAGACGTGATTCTTTCAAAAATAGCAATTCACCAGCAAGTCACCGGATGGCTGAAACAGACAGGCCCTACGACTCTAGCTGGATGCTTTTGGGGCAAGGGAGACCAAAGGGTGAAACCGTTCCCAAAGACAATTATGTAAGATTTCCACTCCCCTCCCTCTCACTGTCCTAAAATAAGAAAAGGAAAGTGAGAATTTTAATTTTCCAATCCACTACTGACATTTTTACAAGACTCAGTCAAAGGCAAAATATGCCACAGCTTATTTTGTTCTTTAAGAATATAAAAGGACATAATTTTCTTTTTTGTTCTTCTGTTAGTTCAATATACACAGAGCACTAAAAAAGGTAAGAATCTGCTACAAACTGCTGTGGAGTAGGGAATTCCACATAGCGTAGCCTTTGGATCAGGGAAATACTATTTTGATGGTATATTTTTATTTCAACAAGACTCCTTTCGCCCTCTATTTCAGCTGTAAATCTCATTTTTATCTGCTTGGCATCCACGGAAGACTTTGTTTAGATTAAGGGTTCTACACGGAAAAAATGCAAAAATCACTGTGTAAGCAAAACATCTACATCTGTCAAGATGAAATTTACTGGTGGCAAATGAAAATCTAACATCGAAGTTTGAGAAATCAGCAATACAATTATGCAACAAAACAGTAGCTCTGGAGCCCAGCATACAATGGGACCCAAATAAAGCCAGAAATACACACGAAAAAAGACGGAATACAATGATGGGGGTAATTTTTGAGGTATCATCTGTCCTCTATTTTCCATTAAAAATCCTAATTTCTTTAGGTCTTTCCATGGTGGCCACTTCCCAGCCACTTGTTTTCACTGTTTTCCTCCACATGTTAGATGGACACTTAGTAAGACTCTGCTTAGAGAAATAAGTCCGTTTCTATTTATTTCCTTATTTTTGTAATACTTTACCTTGTCTTAACTTGTTAGTTGTTTTTTAATTGCTGTTCTTTCTGCTGTGCTCAGATATTAATTTGATTTACAAAATTTTATATATTTTCTCAGAAATCTAAGCCACTATGTACAAAGGAAGATTCTAAAACTACAATCACAAGAGATGCCACACCAGCATTACAGACATTTCAGCAGGATAAAAAACATGTTTTCCAACTATTCTTTGATCTTTTTAAAGATTAATGGTTTGTATCAAAACAGAAAATCTCAGAGAGGGCAGAGCAGCAGGGTTTACAGAATCACAGAATCTTTGTAAAAGGATAGAAAAGGTAAGTAATAAGGTAAGTTTTTATAAACAGGTGTGTCCTATCTTAAACATCCTTTGAAATTCTCATACAAGGTATGGATTGTCCAAAAAATCTATTATGCACACACTCTCACACTTTGTTACAAACCTTTTATGGCCTATAAACTCACCTATTGACATAGGGGTGACTTTATGATATGCACTGAATCATGCTGCCCAAAATTCATACGTTGGAGTCCTAATCCCCAAAGCGAATACAGGACTGGTGTCCTTCTAAGAAGAGGAGGAAGGAGATACCGAAGACACGTGGACACAGAGAAAGGCCACATTAGGACACCGCAAGAAGGTGCTCACCTACATGCCAAGGAGAAGAGGCCTCCGGACACCCTGATTGTGGACGTTCAGCCTCCAGGACTGTTGTTTAAGCTACCTATTCTGTAGTGTTTTGTTAGGGTGGCCCTCGCAAAATATTACACCCTGTGACTGAAAGAAGTATCATTATAGATGGAGGAAAGTGTAGTTCAACTGATGCTGCTAACAGAAGACCACTGCTGTTCCACACAACAACTATTCTGCATCATGAAGCTATTTTAGGGGCAGCTACATGGACTGATGTTCTCAGTTGGTAAGATCACAACAGCAGAGACTTCCAGAGCAGGAGAAGCCTATTTTTAAGTGCTGTACAAGGCATCATGACACCTCCAATAATATTTTCCTTAGAAAACAAGACAAAAATTAGTATTTTATCAGAGGTAAAATTGTACACATTTATTAATTTAAACTGAAAAGACAAAAAAACAGAATTAACTCAATAATCCATAAGCCTATATTTTAAAAACAAGGAAGAAAGAAAGAAAAAGAAATCCCTCCAATAGTTTCTACTTCCATTTTTGCTCACAGCTAACGTGAAGCAGGCATACCACCAGGATCCTACGACACGGTCTCCTGATGGGTCCCACTGTTCAAGTACCTGGGGCATGATTCCACTTACACAGCTCACCTTGGTGGCAATGTCCCACGATGCCTTTGAGAGGCCCACTGGGTGGAAGTTTCCATCTACTCCGAGAGAAGCCATTCCCTGCTTCCTGCAAGCTGCAGGAGGCTGCAGTTCAAGTGAGGATCAGGGATGGTAACCACTGTAAGGTGGCTTTGTGTGTGTGTGTGTGTGTGTGTGTGTGTGTGTGTGTGTGTGTGTTACAGGGAATTGAATCCACAGCTTTTGCACTGAGCTACATTTCCGGCCGAATTTTGTTTTATTATGTATTTTGAGACAGGGTCTCACTAAATTGCTGATTTGCCTACAGTGGGCTCGAATTTCCATCCTTGATCTTCCTGTCTCAACCGCCCAGAGTGCTGGGATTAGAGGTGTGTGATACCACACCGGGCTATGCAGCTTCCTTTGGTTTCCATGCTTTCTCTGACTCTCTTGGTAATGAGCAAGAACTGCTACTGCTGCTTATTATTATTTTTGTTTATTGCTCCCTATTCCAACAGACTCAGGTAAGGCAGGAACTCACCACTTTCAAAAAGCATTTTCTCCCTGCACAGAAGGGAGCAAAGACTTTGAAGGGGAACAGGGTCAGTGGGAGCTGAGTTCAAAGCACTCCCCAATGGTTTGGAGGCAAGAAAAGACTTCAAAAAGGGAAAGGGGCAGCTTTTGATTGAACCTAAAAATTCAAAAAGAATTTCTGCTACCAGCCTAACAGAGAGATTTTTCCACATCGGGTTACAGCAAGAGGAGGCAGCACCTTTCTGTAGCCCATGAGATTTAATGCAAACAAGGGACCAAGACTTCTGGGATAGGGATTATTCGGCGTTTTGGAATGGGAGTTCTTACTTAGTTTTATGAATCTGAAAATCATTTGAAATGGTTTCCTAAATTACACATTCTAAAACAAGTTAAAAATGGCTTTCTCTATTGAAATATTTAAATTTTGGCTCCAAATACTGAGGACTTCATAGAATAACTGTATAGTAAATGTATTATTGATTAACATCAGCTCATGCTACATATTTTGTTTGGGAATAATCTGTTCATGTGCATAGTGTGAAATTTCAATGAGTTAACAATGACAGAGGTACAGAACTAATTTCCCTAACCCAGCTACGCTGATGTTCTGTTAGCTAGAGAATTTGTCACAGGATCCCGGTAATTTGGAAAATATATTCTTACAGAATAACAATGGAATAAATAAATAATGTTAAAATATTTTGGTTAGCATTATATTTGGTATATTTTGGGTAAAAATGTGCCTGAAGTATGGGCATTAACATTATTTCTGTAAGAAAATCATACTGAGTTCTTAGTTCTGAGCAAGAAATAAATTTTTGGAATATGATCCCATTCATTACTTAAAGAATGCCTATGATACATACCCGATGTTAAAGTCACTTTCTACATTTTTGAGTGATTCTACGTTCCTTGTATTCATGCCCTTGTTTGAGGGTGGGCCAGCCAAATGACTTGCTTCTAACCTATAGTCTACAGTAAAGTTTGATGGGACAAATAAGATCGTGAGTTGTGTTCTGTTAGTAGGTTCCCTCCTCTGCTGGCTTCAATGAAGTTAAGTTGCCATGTTGGGGAGACCTTCAATTCCAAGAACTAAGAAGGCATCCTCTGGCCCAACAGCCCTTGAAGAACTAAATTCTCTCAATAGTTATGTATACTTGGAGGCAGACCTTTCCCCAGTCAGTCGTTCAGATAAGACTCCAACTCTAATTACCACTTTGGACTTTGACAAAACCTGTAGCAGAAGATTTCACTAGGCCATGTCTGGACTATTGACTTACAGAAACTTTGAGACCATAAACATGTTGTTTTAAGATGCTAAATCTGCTGTAGAACAGCAGAAAAAATTTGTTAAACATAAACTCATCCAAGCATTCTGACCTTACCATACGCATATGGGTTAGCCCACAACCAAGACTATTGACCCTTAATATTATTTCATAATAATTTATTTACTTTCTTAACTTCCTAGCAAATTAAGGGATTTATCACAAAATTTCTCCATTCTCATTGAATCTCCTTAGTTCTCTCCATGTTTTATTCAATTATTCAATATTTGTAGGGTTCCTATACTGTTAGCTGAACCAGATGGTAAAACCATTCTAAAGTCTGGCAGACGTGATGGTAGTCACAGAGATTCCTAATCTCTAGGAGACGAATGAAATAGAAATGGGATGAAATGGCATGCAATTCCAAAGAGAAAGTAGTTCTTTCTGATGGAATGGAGTTTTGATGAAGCTTTGGATTTGGAGAAATAGAGAGAAGAGGTAAAGGGAATTATTTTGGAAATAATAGTTAGTGTAAAGAAAACCAAAGGAAGGACAGATTGCCTTTCTTATCCATGTAGACATGTGAGTGGAAGAAGGAAGCACAGTGGAAAGAACTGTTAGCTTGGGACTGGGGTATTACTCAAAAAGTTCAGTTCAGTTTATAAATGTGGGGCCATCTGGGGCCAGAGGAGTCATATAGACATATATACAAAGCCAGAAAAAAAGATTAGAATACCAGAGACTTATTTATTCATTCAAAAGCAAACAGTTACTAAGCTCCTATTATATGCATCACAGTGCTACTTTCATGAGGCTTACAGTCCAGTTACCTCAGAAATGTTACTCATGGGGCCACCTTGGGCCAAACTCTGAAGAGCACACTCTAGTTTGAAAACACTGTGTCAAGATAGGAATTTCAGAGACATCCATGGACCATTTGCAAAGCATATGTATTCATTTCTTAGGGTTGTGATATGGTCTGAATGTCTCCTCCAAAATTCAAGTATGCATTTAATTGCCATTTTTATAACATTAAGTGATGGGACCTTCAAGGGTGATTAGGGCATGTGGCTTTGCCCTCATGATGGGACTAATTTGTTACTTTGGAAGTATGCTAGTTATCTCAGGAGTCTATTTCTTGTAAGATGATAAGTTTGGCCAATTTCCTTTCTATCTGATGCCTGCTGACTTCTCTTCCCTCCACGTCACTAAGGGCCTTGCCAAATGACAGTGCTATGCTCTCAAGACTCCCAGCCTCCAGAACTGTGAACAAAATAAACTTCTTTTGTTGATAAACTACTAACTCTGTGGTATTCTATTATGGCAGCAGGAAAACAGACTAAGACAGGCTGCTATAAATATAACCACAAATTGGGCAATCTTAAAGAATAAAAAAGTGTTCTGTCACCATCCTGGAGGACAGAAATCTGATGATAAGTTGTTGGCAGGGCTGCAGACCCTCCAGAGGCTTTCGGGGAAAAGCCATGCTTATCTCTTCCAGTATCTAGGGCTGCCAACAGTCTTGGCTTATAGATGCATCTCTCCATTTTTGCCTTCATGGTAAAGCTGCCTCTACCTCTTCTGAGTGTGTGTCCAATTTTCCTCTGTCTTCCTCATATAAGGATATAAGTGATGGCATTTGAGGTCTACCCAGATAATCCAGGATAAATGACTCTCAAAGATCCTTAATTTAATTATATATTTTTGCCACATAAATTAATAGTCATTCTTTGCCCTAATAGGTTAGAGTCATAAATTCTGGAAATTAACATGTGGATATCTTTCTTGTTGTTGTTGTTAAAAATGTTTGTATTCAGATCTTTTAGGTTTTGCTTTGAGAAGATGGCAGAGTAGTTGCCAGCAACAGAGCATATCCTCTTCTGGTCCTGGAACTGAGGCACCTGGAAAACCTCTACTGAGTGAGCAGAAAGAGAAGATGAGCTCCTGAAATCAAGAAAGAGCTGACAGAAAAGCTAAAAATCAGAGGGAAACTGAAGACAATGTAAAGAAAGGAAGAAAGCAGCCTTGGACGATAAGCCTGGCTCCAAGGGAGGAGGATCTAAGTGTGCAAACATTAGGTCAGCCCAGAAAGGGCCACAAGCCCCAGTGATAAACAACAGATTTGCAGTGCTAGCCCCAAGAAAAACCCATAGTTGCTGCAGGCTGAAAATACACTACAGGGTTTTACTCTAAAACTGACTCTTCCTGCATGGCAGGCTAGCTTTGGAAAAGGGAACGACTACAATGTCTGCTATATCAAGAAGTGGTATAAGCTGGTGGGAGACACATAGTGTGTCTCCAGCTGAAAAAATTGGGTTCCAACCCCACAGCCAGAGAGCAGGCTGAACTTCAGTGGAATTGGTGAAGACTTGCTATTGAACCTAGCTGGGAACACTCAATACCCTGTCATAAATCTACTGCTACTGCTGGGATTAATCAACAAGGACCTGGGCCTGTCTACTCTGTCTACCAGTAACAGCAGAGACACACCTGGAAGCAGACGTTTCTTGGTCTTGTCTTTTTTTTTTCCTTTTTTTGTATTTTTTCTCTCTTTGCTCTTCTTCTTTTTTTTTCTTGTTTTTATAGGAAAGTGAATTTCTAGTTTTTTGCTGTTATTGTTCTGTGCTTGTTTTTATTTCTTCCTTCTCTCCTCCCTCCTGTTAGTTTTATTAGTTCCCCAAAGTTTGTATATCTCCCCCCTGGCTTCCAACCTTGCTTTGCATTTCTTTCTCTTCTTCTATTTCTCTATTCTTTCCTCCTAATCTCTTGAATTTTCTCCCCTGCAGGTAAAATCACCATATTGAGGGCATATTTACTATATACAAGTTTCTGGTTTATTTTGGATATTGTTATACAACCACAAATCTAGTTTATATGATTAAAGGTAGCAGATCAACAGTTACCACAGTTTATCATTTTCTAGACTGTGTTTGATGCTATTGTTGTTGCTGATTGTAGTACTTTAGTCAAGGTGACAGAATTGTTCTACTCAGTCCTTTCTTGTATGCCAAGACTGAGATTGGCAGAGGGTCACAAATAACACTGCAGGCGAAGGTCGAAGAATTAGGGGCAACTTCTCAGCCCCAATAAATTGAAGAGGTAAGATCTTGCAACAGACTGAAAACATAAAAATCAGCTACACCTGTAAGACATCTCTGAGTAAGAAGTCATTTCCAAAGGGTTCTCAAAACTAACAAAAAAGCTATCTGCCATAGGTGATTCATAAACATCAACCCACGAACTAAACTAAAGAAGAAAAAACAGAAAATGAGAAGACACACAAATAAGATGCACCCCTAGATCACCAGCTCACCAAAAGCAAACCCAGGGGCTAATGAAGTGGAACAATCTGAAAGCTTCCCACCCAGGCTCTTGGAAGCAGTAATAGTAGAAGTAACAAAACAGATGAACAAGGCTCTAGAAAACATCAAAACAGAAATAATTTCCAGAATGAAAGATATGATTAGTGACTCTAGAGCAGGTACTGATAAAAAACCAGAAGAGCTTAGGAAAATGATGGAAACCATAAATGTCCAACATGGAAAGGAGATGGAATCCAAGAAACAGATTCAAATGGATGTTCAGGAGATTAAAAATTCCATTGAAAGTATAGGCAGTAGAATGAAACAATGCAAAGAGAGAATTTCAGATATAGAAAACAAGATTGTGATTAATGATTGAGAATAGAAAGAGTTCTTCAAAATGGTAAGGGATCATGAAAAATCAATACTACACCTGCTAAATGACACAAAGAAAAATAACGTAAGATTGATCAGTCAATGAAAAAGCAGGAGATAGTACAAATGACATAAAAAAAAGTGTTCAAAGAAGTAATGAAAGCTTCCCAAGTATGGAAAAAGAACTTGACATATAGATAAGTGAGGCATACAGAACTCCAATTAGCCATGATCAACAAAAACCTACCCCAAGGCATTTAATAGTCAAGATTCCAGAAATTCGACACAAAAACAGAATATTGAAAGCTGTTAGAGAAAAGAAACAAATAACCTATAAAGGAATGCCTATCAGAATAACAGCAGACTTCTCAATACAAGGAGAGTTTGGAGTGAAGTATTTCAAGTCTTAAGAGAAAACAACCTTCAACCCAGAATGATGTACCATGCAAAACTATCTTCCAAAACTGATGGAGAAGTAAGATACTTCCATGACAAAGAACACCTGATGAGATTCATGACCACCAAACCAGCACTCTGAAATATCTTGAAGGATATTCTGGAAAGAGAAAATGAGGACTACAACTCCAGGAATCAAAACAGAATGAATCCCTCAGGCAAGGCAAGTAATTCAACAACAGGGAAAAATAGGGAGCCTACCACAGGTAAATAACATGACAAGAATAAGTCAACATATGTCAGTTATAACCATCAATGTAAATGGTCTCAACTCACCAATCAAAAGAAGCAGACTGGCAGAATGGATCAAGAAACAAAACCCAACAATATGCTGCATATGAGAAACACATTTAATTAAAAAAAATTCATAGACTGAAAGTCAAAGGATGGAAAACAATACTTCATGTGACAGGAACCCAGAAAAAAGCAGGGGTAGCTATTCTATTTGCACACAGAGTGGATTTCAGCCAAGACTGATTAACAGAGAAAAAGAATGTCACTACATCCCTGTAAGGGAACAATCCAAGAAGAAGAGATGACAATCATAAATACATATGCATCAAATACCAGTGCACCTAACTATGTACAACAAATATTAATGGACATGAAAAACCAAATAAGCACCAATATGATTGTAGTGGGGGACTTCAATACCCCACTGTCACAAATAGACAGATCAACTAGACAAAAAGTCACCAGGGAAATAGCAGAACTAAACCAAACTTTTGAACAAATGGACTTACTAGATATATATACACAGAGTATTCTACCCCACAACATCAGAATACACATTCATCTCAGCTGCACATGGGACTTTCTCCAAAATAGATCACATACTAGCTCATAGAGCATGCTTAAGTAAGTGCAAAAGAACTGAAATTATCCCAGGCATACTATCAGACCATAGTGCATTGAAACTGGAAATAAACAGCAGAAGGAACCACAAAAACTTCATAAACATATGGAAATTAAATAGCACCCTCCTCAACAACCAATGGGTCACAGATGAAATTAAAGAAGAAATAAGACAGTTTCTACAATTGAATGATAATGCCAATACAACCTACTGAAATTTATGGGACACAGTGAAAACAGTCCGATGAGGGAAATTTACAGCATTGAACTCCCATATCAGAAAAACACAGCTAGCTCAAACAAACAATCTAATGTTGAACCTCACACTTCTAGAAAATGAAGAGCAAGTCAAACTCAAAGCTCAAAGGAGGGAGAACATTATAAAGATCAGAGCCGAAATTAACACAACTGAAACTAAGAAAACAATACAAAGAATCAACAATACAAAGAATCAAACAGTTGGTTCTTTGAAAAATTAAATAAAATTGACAAACCCATAGCCAGCCTTATAAAAGAAAGGAAAGACTCAAATTCATACAATTAGGAATGAAAAGGGTGAAATCATGACAGATCCTGCAGAAATCCAGAAGATCATCAACACTTGCTTTGAGAACCTGTATTCTAATAAGATCGAAAACACAGAAGGAATAGATAGATTTCTAGATACGTATGAATTACTGAAACTGAATCAATAAGATATAAAAATTCTAAATAACCAGATATCGGCCACTGAAATTGAAGAAGTAATTAAAAACCTACCAACAAAGAAAAGCCCAGGTCCTGATGGATTCACTGCTGAATTCTACAAGAAGTTTAGAGAAGATTTAATGCCACTAATTCTCAAACTCTTCAATGAAATTGAAAGAGAAGCAATACTCCTAAATTCATTCCTGGAAGCAAGCATTACCCTGATACGAAAATCAGAGAAGGATGCAACGATAAAAGAGAACTAAGGCCAATCTCATTAATGAACATCGATGCAAAAATCCTCAATAAGATACTGCCAAAGAGAACGCAACAAATTATTAAGACGATTATACACTATGACCAAGCAGGATTCATCCCAGGGAGGCAAGGATGGTTCAACATACACAAATCAAGAAATGTGATATAGCATATTGACAGAGTCAAGGACAAAAACCATATGATTATCTCAAGAGATGCAGAAAAAGCATTTGACAAGGTTCAACACCCATTCATTATGAAAACCCTACAGAAAATTGGAATAGATGGATTTTATCTCAATTTGATAAAAGCCATCTATTAACAACCAACAGCCAACATCATACTAAATGGTCAAAAACTAAAAGCTTTCCCTCTAAAATCTGGAACAAGACAAAGTTGTCCAGTGTCACCACTCTTATTCAATATAGTTCTGGAAACATTAGCCAAATCAATTAAACAGGAGAAGGAAATAAAAGGAATATGGATAGGAGAAGAAGATGTTAAATTATCACTATTTGCAGATGACATGATACTCTATATAAAGACCCCAAAAACTCCACCAAAAGACTTCTAGATTTAATAACCAAATTCAGCCGCATAGCTGGGTACAAAGTCAACACTCAGAAAGCAATAGCATTCCTGTACGCGAATAACAGACACACTGAGAATTTAGGAAAACAACACCTTTCACAATAGCATCCAAAAAAAAAAAAATGAAGTACCTAGGAATCAATCTAATGAAGGAAGTAAAAGATCTGTATGTCGAAAACTACAGAACTCTGAAAAAAGATTGAAGAAGATATCAGAAAACAGAAAGATATCCCTTGCTCCTGGGTAGGAAGAACTAATATAGTGAAAATGGCCACATTCCCAAAACTGTTATACAGATTTAATGCAATCCCAATAAAAATACCAGAGCATACTTCACAAAATTAGAGAAAACAATCCTAAAATTCATTTGGAACCAAAAGAAACCTAGAATAGCAAAAGCAATTCTGGGCAACAAAAGCAAAGCAAGGGCCATCATAATCCCTGACCTGAAATTATATTACAAAGCTACTGTAATAAAAACAGCATGGAACAGATGAGAAGACACAGAAACATGTCCAAACACTCTCAGTCACCTAATGTTTGACAAAGGGGCCAAACAACCTCACTGCAAGAAAGATAGCCTCTTTAATAAATGGTGCTGGAAAAACTGGCTCTCCACATGCTGAAGGTTAAAACTAGACCCATATCTTTCCCCATGAACTAAGCTAAAATCAAAGTGGATCAAAGCCCTAAATATTACAACAGAAACACTAAATCTGTTGGAAGACAGAATAGGTAGAACTCTTGAAGACACAGGTGTAAGCGAAGACTTTATGAACAAATTCCCAGTTCCCCAAGAAATATCACAAAGAATCAACAACTGGGACGTGATCTTATTAAAAAGCTTTTGCACAGCAAAAGAAATTACCAACAGAGTGAAGAGACAATCCACAGAGTGGGAAAAAATTTTTGCCAGCTATTCCTCTGACTAAGGACTAACATCTTGAATATATAAAGAACTCAAAAAAAGCAGACCCCTTCCAAATTTAAAGACCCAATACAAAAGTGGGCAGCTGAAATAAACAGATACTTCTCAGATGAAGAAGTAGAAACAGCAGATAGACATATGAAAAAATGTTCAACTTCACTGGTCATTAGAGAGATGCAAATTAAAACAACCCTGAGATTCTACCTCACTCCACAGGAATGGTTATTATCAACAAATCAGCCAATAACAAATGCTGGAGGGGCTGTGGAGAAAAAGGAACCCTTCTCCACTGTTGGTGGGAAGGTAGACTGGTGCAACCGCTATGGAAATCAGTGTGGAGATTCCTCAGGGAACTAGGACTAGAGGTTCCATTTGACCCCGCTATTCTCCTTCTTGGTATCTTCCCAAAAGAATTAAATGCATCAAACCACAGAGATACATGCACACCCATATTTATAGTGGCACAGTTTGTAATAGCTAAATCTTGGAAACAGCCCAAATGCCCATCAACTGAGGAATGGATAAAGAAAATGTGGTTTTTTATACAATGGAGTACTATTTTGCCATAAAGAATGGTAAGCTTGAGATATTTCTAGGTAAATGGATGCATTTTGAGACCATAATCTAAAGTGAAATAAATCGGACACACATGTCTAAATACTGCATTGTTTCTCTAGTGTGAGAAACTGAAAGAAAGAAAAAAAGAAGTGATATAAACGGGAGCCATTTTGAGAAGGGGTTTATTGCTTAAGACTAAGCTACTTTAGGAACCAGAAGTTCCACAAGATTCACACTTCAGAGTCTCTGGGCTCATCCTGCTGCAGTGACTAGGTGGTAGATAGCCACAAGAGTCATTTGTAGAGCAGAGGAGGGCTAGTCACAGACCCCTGAGGAATTTAATCAGCCGGGAGCTTAAGGAAGGAAATCACTGAGGAAGACACAATGGTTGGCACCTCCACTCTCTCTGTTAAGAAGGCAGGCAATAGTGTGTGGCTGTCTGAGGGGACTGGATCTGAAAGAACTGGGATTAGGTCCACTGGACTGTCTGAGTCCCCTTGATGTCTCCTTCTAGCACACAACTCAGTGGTTTGTTTGTTTTCCCCACCACCAACATGATAGGGAAAACTTTTGCTCAGATGTTTACCATGTCCCTGGATACACAGACAAAGGGGCTTCTGGAGCAAGTCAGGCACATCACAAGCCCACAGGCCACAAAGCTAGCTGGGAATATCAGTGGTTCAAGATGCACAAAAGGACAAAAACGAACAATGAAAGCATCTAGAGTGAATATAGCCTTGAGGCAGACGACATATCATAGATTGACCCTGCTCAGAGGAAAAGGTGAGGCAGGATTCTGCATTCACACCATAACGGCCAGTTAAGTGGTTATGGTAATACAACAGGCCCCAATGGGACTCATTAACCTCCCTCTCCACACACCAGGTAGATTTCACTACTATAGGTCCTGGGGAAAAATTACCCACCCAAACACTTCAAAGTAGAGCAATGTTTAGACTCATTTCTCATTTTTTTCTATTTGTTTTTCTTGTTTATTTTTTTTTCATTACGTTTATCTAGTTCTCTTTTTCATTCTTCAATGGGATTTTAAAATCTCATTTTTCTCACCTTCTCATCTTACATTTTCTTTCTTTTTAAAATGTTACTGCTAAAATAAAAAAGTTACTGCTGTTTCTAGTCTTTCTCCACCCCTTCCATTTATTATTATTACTATTAACCTTTATACACATTTTGCCTTGTAGCTTACTGTATATTATTATTACTGATTTCTGTTGTTAATAGTGGTACAGTTGTTGCTTTTTAACTGTTGTGTATTGTATATCAATATCTGGTTCATCTTTGTGTCATCAATATTTCTGTGGTTCATATTTTCCTTTCTGAGTGGTGCTGGGGACCAAAGCCTCTAAAGGAAGCTAGAAGACCCTCAAAAAAAGTAGAAGAGATACATCCCAACAGTTGCACAAATCTCAACACAGAAACACAAAAAGTATGAAAAGCAAGACAACATGACTCCTCCAAATGTCCGTAATTTGTCCGTAACTGAATGTAAAACTATTGAAGTAGTGTTAAGGCTGAAACCTTCCCCAACTTACCCGGGACAAGGGAGAGCGGCGCTCAAGAACGACAAGAGACCAGATTCGATGCAAAAGCAACAAGCTATTGTTTAAACAGAGCTCTGGGCCAGTACATACCCCTCACACCTAGGAGGCAGAAGTAATGGCCCCGAACCACAGGAGTGTGGGGTTTTTATGGGGTAGG
>PVJO010022262.1:0-28399 GCA_004026905.1 Hystrix cristata | reverse complement strand
AGTACAAATACAAAGAAGGCTTCCGCAAGCAACTGGGCCACCACATTGGCGCACGGAACATCGAAGATGACCCCAAGATGATGTGGTCCATGCACGTGGCCAAGATCCAGAGCGACAGGGAGTACAAGAAGGACTTTGAGAAGTGGAAGACCAAGTTCAGCAGCCCGGTGGACATGCTGGGCGTGGTGCTGGCCAAGAAGTGCCAGACCTTAGTGAGCGATGTGGACTACAAGAACTACCTGCACCAGTGGACGTGTCTGCCCGACCAGAACGACGTCATCCACGCCCGGCAGGCCTACGACCTCCAGAGCGATGTGAGTGTAGTATCTATAATACAGTGGGGTGCAGAAATATTTTAAACTATATAGAAGTTATTTTTTATATGCAGTCCATTAGCCTACTCAAGCCAGGGTTATTGCTAAGCAAATGAGATTTGAATCTGAGTTTCAGATAGTTTTATTGCTTTATTATAAACATATTAGTAGTCTTTATGAGGAAGTAGAGCTTCTAAACTGGTCTTGGTCTTCTGAAACAAAACTGATATTATGCAGTGTGTTAGAATTCAAGACCCACCAGGGGGAGATATTTTCTTTTTTCTTTTAAAGGGAAGTAAAAGAACACATTTTTTTTAAAAAGAAAAAAATAGTCTGGAATTTGTTGTTGGCATCCTCTCCAAACGATGGAGGTTATAGTTATTAGAATGCTAGCGCCAGCTATGCCAGTACATGTATGCTTAGGAAATGAGAGAAGCCTTTGTGCCTGTCTCTGCAGACTGTCAGATTGTTTCACTGACACTTGCTCGTTTAATGTGGCTGTCTTCATCGAGGGGCCACATGGTGACGACAGAGCCTAGGACCCGTTGGAAGCAGATGCACTATCTCTAGTCTTAGTGTGAGAAACACATCTGCTGCGCTGTATTTTATAAACATTTGAAGGTATTATTAAGCATTAGGACAAATGGAGAATAAGACAAATTCACAGTAATTATACATTAACTGCCTGTTCCTAGAAACTGTGCAGTCTGCCTGGAAAACTCCCACATCTGTTCTATAGCTTTCAACACAAAGAGCCCTGTGTCTTATCACTGTCTCCAAGAAGAAAGGCTTTGCCCACACATAAAAGGTGGATGAAAAGGGTTGGTGTCACCCACAGAGAGACAGCGTTGACAGACCGCCTGCCATCTGTCTCTTTCTCGGTTGCCCTTTCTGGATTGTCCTCCTCCCACTGTGATTGGTCTTAATATACAAGGGGCATTTGCAAGGTAGAAAGCCCTCCAGAGGTATAAAATGTTATTGTTTTTATTCGTACTGCTGTTATTTAGGTGACAGCTGGTCAGCATGGGACAGTTCCACTAGGCTTTTTGTCTGCAAATTACCGGTTTCTATTTTCTACTTAGTTGCTGTTACAAGTGAAATCCCTCCAGTGAGTAGATCCAGTAGCACTGCTGTGAAGTAGTTAGAATGTGAAGGGATTTCTAAAAGTCTTTAGCTGAAAACATGATTAAAAGTGAAGTGAGGGGCTGGGGATTTAGCTCAGTGGTCAGAGTGCTTGCCTAGTAAGCGTAAGGCCCCGAGTTCGATCTCTGGCACCAAAAAACAAAAACAAAAAACCAAAAAAAGAAGAACAAAGTGAAGTGAGAGCCTATGGGATGATGATATATAGGAAGCACTGGGAATTTGGTGGGGGAAGGACTGGGGGCCCCAGATGTGGTCATTTATTGCCCCGAATCTTGGATAACATTACAACTGTCAAAGATCTGCCTAGGACATCCGGAGTCTTATGCCATTATTATATATCATTTTAACTTCTCTGTTTCTCTCTTTTTTAAAAAGAGCATTATAGATATTTTGAAATATAAGAAAAAGTGCATAGAAGACAATAATAATTCAGCTCAGTCCAACTACTAAAAAAGCCTATTTCTACCTATAAAATTTATCTATATATGTTATTTCATAGGCTATTTCTTCATGCAGTATTAATATAATTTCTCCATCTCATCAATATTTTTGGAAAATGAAGATTTTAATAGCCGAAGATTTTAATAGGGTTTCATTTGGCTAGACCTAAAATTGATTTACTGATGGCCTGTTGGGTACACATATGTGCTTTCCCTCCCTCTGGTTGCCATTCTTCCCTGTGCGTGTGGACATTATATTATAGTAACATTCACTGAACTGACTGACAGAAGGTATTAGTTGGGATCACTCTTCTAACAGGCTAAAATATTGCACAGTTTTTATTCTGGCTGGGAGACATTTCTGGGTCCTTTGTAAGACATAGTTCCTCTTTTAGTCTACCAAATGCAGAGAGCTTGTTTTCTATGAAAAGAAAATGGAATCACCCTTTATTATTGATGCCATCTGCATCTTTATCTGTACTCACGATGGTGATTTTGATGAAGAGTTTCTGCCTTTTCCCCCTCTTTTTAGAATGTTTACAAGTCAGATCTGCAGTGGCTGAGAGGCATTGGCTGGGTCCCCATTGGGTCCCTGGACGTGGTCAAGTGCAAGAGAGCTGCAGAGATACTGAGCGATAACATCTACCGCCAGCCTCCCGACAAGCTGAAGTTCACCAGCGTGCCCGACTCTCTGGAGCAGGTGCTGGCCAAGAGCAATGCCCTCAACATGAACAAGGTGAGCCCAGCTGCTGTGCACATTCCACGATGCCGAAAGATGTCACTATACTTTAATGACTGGTGGATTTAAAGTTATTCATGGAAGTGTAGGGTTACATTTCCTTTTAAATTATGTACTTGAAATCTTCTAAATGATTCTGTTATTTTCAGTTTTAACCTTACCAACTAGTAATACTCAAATTTCCCATAGCCTGTCTTATATCCAAATCTGATTATTTTTCCTAATTAGGTCAATAATAACTCCATTTTGAAAGAAAGGGGAAAAGGAAAAAATGGAAAAATGTAAATAAACCTGCTGCAAATAAGGGAGGGTGGGGGAGGGGGAGGAGGGGTGCAGAAGATGGAGGGGAGCCAAGATACATCATGTACAGGTACAAAATAACCATGATGAATGTGATCATTATGTATACAATGTACCAATACATGTTCTTGATAAAAGAAAAAATAACTCCGTTTTAATTTGACCTTTTGTACTTTTTATCTCAAATAGTTGTCAATTATATATCTTCTTTTATAGCGTTTATATACAGAGGCCTGGGACAAAGACAAGACTCAAATTCATATGATGCCTGATACACCGGAGATCATGCTGGCAAGGCAGAACAAAATTAACTACAGTGAGGTAGGGTGAAAATCTGTACTGCTACACTTACTGGTCCTCGTTGTTTGGTTTTCTGCATTTAGTTTTGTTGGGTTTCTTGGACCTGAGCTATCGTGGCTCATGCTGCTTTTTCATCTCAACACGCAGTCTGTAGACCTTTCATCTCTGGTTTGAATATTCTATTTCATAGTATTCTGCAGACAGACTTAAATCGCATTGTCTTTGCAGTTTGTGACTTTTCCCAGGATGAGTCAGTGAGACTGGGGAGTATTTTGGCATTCCCAAGGGGTAGGATTGCCAGATAAAACACTGCCCCATTATTTATACTAAAACATTCTTTGTTTTTTGCTTGATATTTGAATGCAACTGGGTGTGCTATGTTTTCATTTGCTAAATCTGCAGCCATTTACCAAGGAGGTCTCTAAGGGTCCTGAATAAAATTGAGAAATAAAACAAAGGAGTTGAAACAGAAGTCAAATTCTCATTTTTTAAACTACTAAAATTAAAGGACACATTTGTATGAGAGCCAAGTAACTGAACATCAGAATTAGGTTTCCCTGAGAGGGAGGAAGCCTAGGCTGGGCCTCAGAGGGAGAGAGGGGGCCTGGGCTGAGCATGCCCACTAATCCACCCTCGACAACCAGGTAACTCAGGCAATCACCGCACAGCTCTAGAACAGAGAGAATAAAAGGACAGAGAAAGACCAGAATTAAAACAACCGAACTTCTTTTTATAGAAAGATAACCTTCAACATGGAGAAGTGTTCCCCACTGAGAACACTGATTTGGTTTTTTAAAAAAAGTAAAGTGTAGTTCTATAGATATGTTTTACCGATATAACTAAAATTTTAGAATTTTAAAGTTGAAATTATAGTTATTAACTGTACTTTAAGTATATTTTAATTCTTTTGTGTTTTTTAAACATTGTAAGATACTACATGATTATCATAAAAATTGAATAAATAAATGAATAAAAGTGTGTATACATTTTATATGTAAGTGAATAATGTTAAACATACTGTTCCTCCATTTCTTTTTCACTTAGTATGTATGGATTGATACTTTGTCTTTCAATCTGTATTACTAGAGGACATTATCGATATGTATATCATGTTGGTCTATGAATGATGTATGTTAATCTATAATTATACATAATATCAATTATCATAATCTAAATTATACATAATATCAATCCGTTTTAATATCCATTGTTATATGTCACTTGTTTCTAAAACTATATAGTTTTTTTGTAAGACATGATGTACTTTTTTGTTCTTCACTATTGCCAGAAACTTAGATTGTCTTCAGTTCCTATCCTTTAAAAATTTTGTGGATCAAGTCACTTGATAATCTCCAAATTGTTGGCTGGGGATTTAGTTCAAGTAGTAGAGCGCTTGCCTAGCAAGCACAAGGCCCTGAATTCGATCCCCAGCCAAAAAAAAAACAAAAAAAAAACCCAAAAAAAACTTCCTCCATATTGTTGCTGTCAAACCTTTTCCTTTAACTCTTTGATTCTCTTTCTGTAGACTCTGTATAAACTTGCCAATGAGGAAGCAAAGCAGAAAGGCTATGACCTGCGAGCCGATGCTATCCCAATCGTGGCAGCCAAGGCCTCCAGAGACATCGCCAGTGATGTGAGTAGTAACGCTAGATATTTATGTGGGTGGATGGGTAGGGAAGCAGGCTCATTGTTACAACAGGGAAATACATCCAGATACCACTTTGAGCTCATTGAGTGACATAATTATTCTTTTAAATTAAATATATATTTTTTATTTTTAAAAATACATTTTTAATTCCAAGAGCTTAATACCTAGGTCCCTTGGGAGAGGAGATGTCCTAAGCTTTGGTGTGAAGTTGAATCAGTATCTCCAAGTTTTTATATTTATAATTAGGATAAATTCTTCATATTTGGAGCAAGTAGTCCTCATAGGAAAAAAAAAAAACTAGAAAAATAATAACCTGCTTACAAGCATTGGTTCAACACCAGCTAAAGATCTGGTACAGCCCAGACCATGTACAGCCTGGTACAGCTGCAGACCTGGTACAGCACAATCCTGCTGTGTATTTTCTTCAATTTTCTTTGATGATTACCTTAAGTGCTTCCTTCTGAATTCCTTTTAAATGAAAATAGAAAACCAAAACAAAGAATGATGAACCTGATTGCTCTTCCTGGTTTCTCTGAAGGAAGTGGTTCCTTTGGTGGAGAAATCGGACTTTTGTAAATATACAACAGGATTTGTGTGATGTTGTTGCCTAAATTATAGAGAAAATTTCTGGAGTCAGCCCTTTCCACAACACCAATGAAATGTTTTATTGCTTGTTTATAGTTCACATTCTCACTTGAGGAATCCCAGACAAACCTTAGCCAAATTTGATCTCCAACAAAAAGCAGAGATGCAGTCTGTCCTTTCAGGGAATCAAGTGACTCACTGCCAATCATCAGAGCCAGATTTGGGAGGGGTGATAGGTGACTTAGTTGGGGGCGGAAATGGTATCTTCAGACTCAGGAATAGCATTGCACACGTAAGGGTTCTAGGTTAGTGACTTCACTGGCCCAAGATGAAGAAGCAGCAGTGTACAGTGCTGATTAATCTGAAAAGTGTTGCTGCCTTTATTTCTAGGGACTTAATGTCTGCAAACCACAAGGCTATGTAGTTTGGTCTGTTGTCCAAATTCCTGCTGTGAGGTCCAATCAGAGTTTCAGATAAGGAGATGAGTTACTATTCATAAACTCCATTTTTCTGCAAGAATTAGTAAATTTTCAAATAACACAGTTTTAAATTAACAAGACTCTTAACCCTTTCCATTTATTTTATTTTTGCAACACTTCCCTTTTATTTCAGTACAAATACAAAGAAGGCTTCCGCAAGCAACTGGGCCACCACATTGGCGCACGGAACATCGAAGATGACCCCAAGATGATGTGGTCCATGCATGTGGCCAAGATCCAGAGCGACAGGGAGTACAAGAAGGACTTTGAGAAGTGGAAGACCAAGTTCAGCAGCCCGGTGGACATGCTGGGCGTGGTGCTGGCCAAGCAGTGCCAGACCTTAGTGAGCGACGTGGACTACAAGAACTACCTGCACCAGTGGACGTGTCTGCCTGACCAGAACGACGTCATCCATGCCCGGCGGGCCTACGACCTCCAGAGCGATGTGAGTGCTTGAGATCTGTGCTAACGAAGCTTATGGTGCTAATACATGCTAATACATAGACCTAAGATCAAATAGGCCCCTCAGAGGGTTGATGTCTCTTGTTTCTATTTGTTTTTTAAAATGCCCTTTACTTTTTAAAAAGAACGTAATACTATGATGCTATTTCCAATTTTGCCTTCATATTTTAAAAGACATAGACATTCCTTTTCTTAAATTTTCCAGTCTTTATTTTTGATTTTTGAAACTGTGCTTTGTCATAACAACTCCAGTATTACTTACTTTTGTGTTTGATCTCACCAGAACATTTATAAATCTGATCTGCAATGGCTGAAAGGCATCGGCTGGGTCCCCATTGGGTCCCCGGACGTGGTCAAGTGCAAAAGAGCTGCAGAGATACTGAGCGATAAAGTCTACCGCCAGCCTCCCGACCAGCTGAAGTTCACCAGTGTGCCCGACTCTCTGGAGCAGGTGCTGGCTAAGAGCAATGCCCTCAACATGAACAAGGTGAGTCCCAGTTTGACGCAAAATAAAACAGTCTTACATGCTATTTAGAAGGCCTATGCATAATTAACGCATAGTCTTTTTTTGTTTCATGCAATTAAATTGCTATCCAAAGTGTAGTGATTTGATTGAATTCTGTGTTCTCTTATACAAGAATTCCAAATACACATGGGAGACTTCCTACTTTGACACCCCTTATGAAACAGGCAGGTGATTATGGGATGCTGGCTGGGTGCAATGGCGCCTACCTCTGAAACCAGCACTCAGGGAGGCCAAGGCAGGAGGATTACAACTTTGAGTCTCACCTGGACAAGTTAGTGAGACCCTGTCTCGTGGGAATGTAGCTCACTGACAGGGCACCCCCGGGTTTGACCCCCTGTCCTCCCCCACCCCAGAAAAGAATAGGACATCTGTTTGTGGGTCAGATTGTTTGAAGTCCGTGAGAATTACACCTTTTTTGGTATTAAACTTTTTTTTTTGCTGGGTATCTTTCTAGGTAATCATAGAACAAACAAGTAAGAGCTGGGGATTTAGCTCAGTGGTTAGAGTGCTTGCTTCACAAGCACAAGGCCCTGAGTTCAATCCCCAGCACCAAAAAAAAAACAGTAAAACAAATTTTTGTAATATTTATTAAAAGGAAGTATAGAGAAGGCATATCTCGATATACCCACGCTTGATGGATAGCATCAAATAAAGCTGTAGGAAAGATGTATTAATATAGCCACAGTGCACATATGGATATGTATATATGCTTGGAAAATAGTTGTGCTTTTTATTTAACTGGGGTGTGGGTGACATGGTAACACATGTGTTTGGTGACATATACATTTTTTCTTTTTATATGCTAGGTGCATCTCTACATAGTTAAAATAAATATCCTATAAAAATCAAAGGAGTTGAAAAAAGTTTTTACATACACAGAGCACAGTGCACAGATGAAGGAGGAGGGCTGTCCATTTTGTCATGATCTTTTTGTTGAAAATTCCTGTTTACCAAAGTTATGTTTTTCTAATGCGTTAACCTTCTTATCCTTCACAGCGCTTGTACACAGAAGCCTGGGACAAAGACAAGACCCAAATCCATATTATGCCTGATACACCTGAAATTATGTTGGCAAGACAAAATAAAATAAATTATAGTGAGGTAAGACCAGCTGTTTTCTTTCTTTCCTCTGGTCACACTGACTTTCACAGATGTAGAAACATTAGTATTATAGATTTATCATGTAAGCCATATAGCTCAGTTTTATTTCTTGCACTCTTTATCCTTCCTTGAATACACATATCGTTATATTTAAAAATAAGTAGATAGAAAGATAAATTCAAAAATACTCTCATATCAGGAGGGAAACATTCCTCACCACCAACTATTAATGACTATAACATACTATAACTTAATTTAAAAAGAAAAATAATTTTAAAAAAAATTATTGCCATATATCAAATCAGAATTTGTTTCAAAATTTGTTTTGCATGTTTGTTTTCTTCATTTACCTTACCTGAGAAATGGGATAAAAATACCTATCTTGAAAAATTCTGTGACAATGAAATTAGATAAAATATATATAACATGCCTACTCTGGAGCCTGGTACGAAATTTTTGCCTAACAGACTTTAATTTCTTTCCTTTACCCTCAAGTCACATCAAAATGAGATCGATTTCATATGCTTAGAGTAACCTGAGGTATATTTACAAAAATTGTAATGAGAATTCTTCAATTCAGCCCCTTCGAAATTGCCCAGGGCCAATAAAACAGTCTTCTATGAACTACTTCAGCCCTGCTAAGCTTATCTCACGTATCTTTGCACTCCACAAGTCTTCTCGAATAAAGAGCTTCTTGCTTAATTGTTCTTGTCCGAGTCAAGAATTTATCTGGCTATTCAAGAAGAATACTGATTTCTTATATGTTCATGTATCATCTTTAAAAAAAAAAGAGAGAATAATTTTCTTCAGTTTGAAAACACCAGAAAATTTGAGTATTAATTCTCAAGACTTGATTGAGTTTATTATTTTACCCATATTATTTACTTTGGCCCATAATACAATGTAGTCCTAAGAGGAGGCCCGCTTACTTCAAGTAACCATGAAAAGAAAATGAAGCAGAAGTGATGTTGTTTTCTCCAGCATTATAAAACAGACCTGAGGGCCAGGCTGACTGTATTTTTCTGGGTTTGGCTTCAGTCACTTCTGAATGAGCAATATTCTCCTGGCCCCAAAACTCCTCTGTGGGATTAGCTTCTTTCAGAAGGTTTGTTTTGACCTAGAGCAGATGAAGTTTGCTTCTATCCCAGATTGTGACGAATCTCGTAAGCCTCTCCCTTTTGTTTATCTGGGTGACTTGAGGTAGATTTTCATTTCAGACTGTTGAGAGGATATAAGGCTATTTCATAAATCCAAAAATTTTCAGCTATATTTACTTTCTGTAAAATTGCAAGATTATGTTCATTCCCTAAAAACTGTTTTCTGAAGATTAGATTTCAGAATAACTTGCTTGAATTTCTTCTCGAGCCATTACCAATGGTTCATTCCATTCTTCACTAATGTAAAAGAAAACAAACACATTTTATTTTCTCAGATTCTCATTTACCTAGTCTAGTTCTCTTGGGTAAGTAACCCAGCAAGGTAGCTTTAAAATAGACACTTGATGATAATGAAAGTTGTTTTCTTTGAAGCACTATTTCTTTTTTAAATAATGGAAGAATTAAATCTGTTTGGCCTGAAGCAATGAGATGAATCAAGCACATTTTTTCCACTTAGACTTTGTAGACATATTCAAGTATTTATTCTATCGTGGAAAATAGAATAGATGAAGTATTTAATTCTCCAGTTATAAGAAACATTTATAGAAAATCTTAGGAAAAATAAGCCCTTTGAATTTTATCTCAAAGATACTAAATTTATTCTTATTCTTCAGTTTTTCCTTGTAAAATCTCATCTGAAAAAGAATGTAAACTCTGATATCTTAACGATCCAAATTTTAAATCTTCAGCAACATCTTGCTAAGATTCTTAAGTAATTTGAATATTAATACCTCTGCATCATATTTAAAATTCAGATGTTAAGCCAGTGTACTTGATTCAATCTAATTTGAGACTAGGACATAATAATGAAACAGTTAACTTTAATTATTTCTGCGATGCTTTTAAGAATTTTCCTTATGTATAAGATTGTGTCTTTACATAACCTCAACAGTGAAAAGTTCACCAAACAGTGTAAGGTAGAAAGGAGGATAAAGCCCTAAGGAATTGTGGATTACCGTTTTTCCCTTCAAAACCATAATTGGTTTCACCGTCCTTTTCCAGAACTACCTACTGATACTACATTTGGTTTAGTCAACTCAGTAAATTTCTTAGTAGAAGAAAGAAGAAACAAATTAAAGATTAAAATACTCAACTGTAGACCCATTTGATCGTTCTGTCTCTGCATGTGGCATAGAATGAGGGTCTTCAAACTTGAGCCATGGCTGCGTCTCGCCAGTGCTTTCCAGGGTCTGGCCAGCACAGATGGTTTAAAGCAGTTTGGCGAATGTAGCTGACTTCCATGTGGCCCCTTCTGCCCTTTAAGGAGGTGCTCCGTGTCCTGTTTCGTAGTCGCTCTTCTTTTTAAAATGAGAAAGGCACAGCTTAAAGACAGAGAAACTAGACAAGAAATATGCAACTTGTGTTCTTGAATTATCAATAGAAAAATAACTGTTACAAAGAATATTCCTGGGACATTTGGTGAAATTTGAATAATCACTGTATATTAGACAATAATATTGTATCAATATTAAATTTCTGATATTTGATAAATTTATCAGGATTATGTAAAACTATATTTCTAGAGATAAATGGTGAAACATTTAAAGGTGAAGTTCACGATGTGTGTAATTTCTCTTAATTGGTTCAATAATTTAAAACAGCAATAAGAAAAAATATGCATGCAATACATACTCATGTACATGTCAACAGAAAGAGAATCTGGTGAATGTGTTGACAGGTTATTTGGGTGTTCATTGTGCCGTTCTAACAACTTTTCTGTAGGTTTGAAATTTTTCAAAATAAGGAAAATACAGATTTTAAAATATCAAAACATACATTAATATCTTTGATTAAGTATGATTATATAAAAATTTTATTTTTAAAGGAAGAAAAAGGAATAGTTCACCCAATAATTACTGTAATGCACATCTGAAGTATTAAAGCAAAATGCTGGCCAAGTGTGGTGGCACATGCCTGTAATCCTAGCACTTTGGGAGGCTGAGGCAGGCAGTTTGCAAGATTGAGCCCACTTGCACAATTTAGTGATGTAGTGAGACCCTGACAATTAAACATTTTTTAAATTTCTGGGGACATTTAGCTCAGTGCAAAGGCCCTGAGTTCCATCCCCACTACTACAAGCAACAAATGAATAGACAAATAAATAAAATTTTAAAAATACATACCTGGGGATATAGTCAGTGAAAAGGTCCTAGGTACAATCCCTAGCACTGCAAAAAAAAAAAAATTCTTTCAAATAGACAATTTATTAGTGCCTGCTCACTAAAATAATTTTAAGGAACCCTGAGCTCCTATAAGTCACAATAATCTCATTAAGAGAACCAATACATTTTTACAAATCATCAAAATGTATATTTTGTTTCAATTTATTGAATACCAGTATTAGCAGTTGTTTTTAAGTTTCATGTTGTTTTAATTGAATACAGGATTGGTTAAAATTCTCATAAACAGAGAAACAAAAACCAAACAAGGCTGAAAATAGAATCTTATCATTTTAGTAATTTTGACTCATAAATCTTTGGGACTTGCCATTCTTATGTCTGCTCACAATTTCTAGCAGTTAACAACAATAAGAGGGTGCGAATAAATATTGACAGGGAAGTGCAAAAGCAGCAGTTGATCCTTATTTCATCACTATTTTGATTTTGGACACATTCCTGTAGTGGTAGTATTATATATCAATATAGTAGTGTTGCTATATTATTGTAATGGCTGCTAGTAGAGTTGTTCATAAGTCAAATTTGAGTTAAATCAGTATTTCTTAGTCATTTCATGAAAAAAGCAAAGATTTAAACACATTTAAGAACTACTGGTTTAATGTATAAAATATGTAAAGATTTGTACAAGGGGAAGCTGTGATGTTAAAATTTGCTGAGTATGAAATTTCCATTTAATTTAGTAGTTTAGAAAAATAGAAAGTAGGAGTTGGGGGGTTTTTTGGGTTTTTTGGGGGGTGGGTGCTGGGGATCGAACTCAGGGCCTTGTGCTTGCAAGGCATGCATTCTAATCACTGAGCTAAATCCCCAGCCCCAAGAGTTGTTTTTTTATGTACCAGTGCACTTCTATATCCAAAAGTAGTCTTCCTTTGACAAAAATACAGTTTCCAAGTGAATGTGAATTCTGTGCCTAACAACTATGCTTCTTTCCGCAGAACCTCTATCGCCAGGCCATGGAAGAAGCCAAGAAGGAAGGCTACGATCTAAGAAGTGACGCCATTCCCATTGTGGCTGCCAAGGCCTCTCGGGACATTGCCAGTGATGTAAGAGCTGATCTAGTCCTCACATTGGCTGCCCTCAGGCCAACCACATCCACAGGGAATCACATTATTGGAATATAGCTAGAAGTTGCTAGTCATTGTTCGCTGTAACTCCCTCTGTTGCATGAACACATAAGTTGAGGCCAAGACAGAAGATAACTTACACGGACCGCAGTGTCATCATAGTGTCAAAGTCTACAGTGGGATGTGGTTTTTTTCCCTCTTGTCTGTTGGTCTTTGCTTAATAGGAGTGAATACCTCACTTAAAGCCAGATGGGCATCTGTTGAGAGTCTCCTAAAACCTCGTGAATTCTTCATGGGATACACTCAGGGCAAAGATGACAGAAAAGAATTAGGCTTTACTGAGTTCACCACGTGGGGGTGGGGTTGGCTTACAAAAAGCTTAAAAGTCTCCTTGCTGTGGGGTCCACAGAATCAGTATTTTTTTTGCCTTAAAGATGAAGACATCAGATTCATAGACATCTAAAAATGATTAACCAAAAGTAGGAAAATTATGCACTTTTGTATATTTTTGTGGTGAAAAATACATAAAATTTACCATCTTAATCATTGTCAAGTATACAACTCAATGTCATTCAATCTATTCACATTGTTGTGCAACAGATCTCCGCAACTTTTTCATTTTGCAAAACTGAAACACCATACCTTTTGAGTAACAGAAATGGCCCATTTTTAAACTACTCCAACTGGATTATTTGTGAAAAGGAGACTAGTTCTCAGACTGCCCCAGAAAGATTGTAATGAACCATGTAGACACACACCCGGGAGTGCTGTAGATGAACTCATGCACGTGACTTCTGAGGCGTGTCATCCCCTGTCGCCATCAGTGGGCTCGCCTTTGATATATAGAAAGGAACTGTCATGGGGGGAGTTTGGTAGAGAGGCAGGTGCCCATGATGCAACACTCTGTTCAGGAGAATGCCTGCCCTGTGTGTAACATCACAGCGGCTTGGTGACAGAAATCCCAGACCTGAAAGATTGCACAGAACAACACCCCCGCAGAAAGGGCAGCAGGGAAGAGCTCTCGGTGCCGCCGCCTCACGTGCTGGGTTCTCTCTTTCAGTACAAATACAAAGAAGGCTATCGTAAGCAGTTGGGTCACCACATTGGCGCCCGAGCAATACACGATGACCCCAAGATGATGTGGTGCGTCCACGTTGCCAAAATGCAGAGTGACCGCGAGTACAAGAAAGAATTTGAGAAATACAAGACAAGGTACAGCAGCCCGGTGGACATGCTGGGTATTGTTTTGGCCAAGAAGTGTCAGACCTTGGTCAGCGACGTGGACTATAAACATCTTCTGCACGAGTGGACCTGCCTGCCCGACCAGAACGATGTCATTCAGGCACGAAAAGCCTACGACCTCCAGAGTGACGTGAGTGTCCTGACACTGGGTCTGTGTGCTAAAGGCATGTCTGGCGCCTGGCCCTGCTTCCCCAAGGTGTCTGTGTGCTAGAATCTGTGTATTTCGAACAGCTGACGGTTCATTATCTGAACGGAGTTTCCCATTGCAAGTACTACCATTTGTTTTACAATTTTTTCCTCCAAAAGTTACACGTAAAAGAAGGAATAAATACTATCAGTTCTATACTGATAGATATCTTTCTAGTGCTTTGAGCTGCCTTTGTCTGAATCAGATGAAACTGGGGCCTCAAAAATATATCACTATCCACTTTCAGCTGAAGAAGTAGTGTTTATGGAGGGTAGTGTGGAGAGAGTGGAAGGAAAAGTCTGCTGTACCAAATTATTTTAACAAATATTCATATCTGATGTCTGTTGACAACAAAATTCTAGAATATTCTTGTATTTTCCAAAACCAATTATCTAGTGCTTATTAACATTTAGTGTATCTTATTGAGAGTAAAATAAAATGGCTAATTAGATAAACATCTAATGTCTTTATACTAGATTTCCTTCAGACATTTGTGGTTTTTGAAATTGGAGATGAAGGCAGGAGTTTCTGTGTTTGCAGTACTCATACTCCATTGGTCTGAGTGTGTGGTTGCATTTGGAGCTATTACAGTACATTTTCAAAAGCTCAAGAAGCCTTACTTTGGGGTAAAAATCTTGTAATATTCCCCAGGGCAAGACCTTGTTGTATTAAAACTTTTTTCATCATTCTTGGTGTAATCTTCTGTGCCAAAAAATGCTCAGGAAAAAAAATATATTTCGAATTCAAAAATATGTGCAAGTGGTTGACTGCTGGGAGCTTTATCTTTTCATCAGAACTTTTTATTTCCCTCCTATGACCTATTTTGTGACTGTAAATCTGAAACACTAATGAATCTGTTTTTTATCTGCTGATCTTTAGAATTTGTATAAGTCAGACCTTGAATGGATGAAAGGCATTGGCTGGATTCCAATCGGTTCCCCGGAAGTTCTTAAAGCCAAGAGGGCCACAGAGATACTGAGCGATAATATCTACCGTCAGCGTCCAGACGCACTAAAATTTACCAGCGTTACTGACTCTCCGGAGCAGGTGTTGGCAAAGAATAATGCGATAAACATGAATAAGGTGAGTCTTCAGTCCTTATCGTTAGTTATTAGACGTTATCGCCAAAGTGGGGAAGAATTCTGTCATGTTATTACATTTCAACAATTACTGTAAGATTATTGATACTTTTAAAATGATTTTTCTACCATAATACCATAGTTACTTAGTGGTACTTCAAAATATTAAATAGATGTTAAAAACACTATGCTGCAATGAATACATAATTCTTTAACAATTAAAGAATTAAATTATTGAAGAATTTTAATAAAACACAAAGGCAAGCCAAGCATGGTGGCACACACCTCTAATTCCATTACTCTGGGAGGCTGAGACAAGAAGATTGAAAGTTTGAGCCCAACCTGGGCAATTTAAGATAACTTAGTGAGACCCTGTCTCAAAATGCAAAATGAAAATGGGTTTAGGAGGTAGCTCAATGCAAAGGCCCTGGGTTCGATCCCCAGTAATGGAAATAAAAGATAGGAATGTACATAGATTGAATAATTTATTTCTACTTTGTATACAATAGAAGTGACTGCTATGTAATCAAAAAGGAAAATGCCTGTGAACACTAATACATTTTTTTTGTTTTTTAATAGCGCTTATATATTGAAGCCTGGGAAAATGACAAGAAAACAATTCATGTCATGCCTGATACACCAGAAATCATGCTGGCCAAACTCAACCGGATAAACTACAGTGACGTGAGTAAACTGTTGCTCTTGCAACAAACAGGAGGGCAAAAGTGCACTGCCACAGCTGTTTCCTTGGTGAAGTGTCTTAACTAATTCATTGTGCATACTCCGAAATGACAGTGTCAGAAAAGAGTTCTCCCCGATTCAGTCTTGGGCCATGTGCTGCATGCCAGAGGAGGCCCCATTCAGTGAACAGACTGTCAGGAGAATACAGATGGAGAACTAGCCTGGTAGTATGTACTTAAGATCTTTCCTGCAGGTCATTGTGAGTGCCTGGTCATTACAGCTGCCCTCCACGCCTGCGGTTCTGCATCCCCAGAGTCAGTGAGCCATGGATCAAAAATAGTTACTTAGTGACTATTTAATAATTGCATCTGTACTGAACACATACAGACATTTTTCATATTATCATTCTCTAAGCAATACCATGTAACAACTATTTATGCAGTAGTTACATTGCGTCAAGTATTATACATAATTTAGAGATAAGTATAAAGGAGGAAGTGCATAGGTTATATACAAATACATGCCATTTTAGGTAAGGGGCTTAAGCATCAAAGGATTTTGGTATTGGGATGAGGAAGAGATTCCTGGAACAAATCCCTCCTGGAGACTAAGGTACAGCTACATTTTATTCAACCACCGTGACTAGCAGGAGCGTAGGTAGAAATCAGTTATTATGCCCTGTATTATTTTGCTGCTTCTGTGTGTGCTGGTATAATTTGGTGGTGTTGGCAAGCACTTTTTTGAGGCCTCTCCGTCAGGAACCATATTTTCTTAAGCGAAACCCCAGAACCCATAGTCCTGGATGATAGCTTACAGCAAAGTGAGAAAAAAGAATCTGTTGAGTTTTTCATGAAATCAAATATATTAAAATTTTAAACACCATTCTTATTCTTTTTCTTTCTTTACTATTAAGATGGCCTTTCTTTTTATGGTACAATGGCAATGTAAATGGTTTTTACATGTGCTTGTTTGGCAAAATAAAAATCTGACAAATACTGATTTTCTCCAAATTTTTAAAATGTGTCAGTCAATAAAATCTGAAAGTTTAGAGCACATGCCTTAACATCCCTGGGCACTATGAAACATAGTTACTTATAACCTGAATTCTTGACTTTGCAAATAGCCTGTCAGTAGTTTAAATGAAGACAGAGAAAATTTAACAAGGACAAGGACAAAACAACAGACCAGCTTCACTTTTTATGAGAGGAGTAATGACCAATGACTCTCTTTTCCACAGAAACTCTATAAACTTGCTTTGGAAGAGTCCAAGAAGGAGGGCTATGACTTGCGCCTCGACGCTATTCCAATCCAGGCTGCCAAGGCTTCAAGAGACATTGCCAGTGACGTAAGTTGATACTTTGGCAAGAAGCCTTTCTTAGTCAAAGGTGTTGACAAATGGAAATTTTTGAGTTTTTCTTGCCAGAACTTTAGTTGTCCCTACAAGTCTCAATTCCCTTTGGTGATTCTCTCATATACAAAATTGAAAATTTTTGAAAAAGAAAAGAAAAGAAGAAAGGAAGCCACTAAATACTACATCCATAATATCTGTTCATCAAAAATAAAGATATTTTTAAAAAAAATCAATATTTCAGCTGGGCATAGTAGCACAAGCCTGGAATAGCAGCGCTTAGGAGATAGAAGCAAGAAGACTGCGAGTCTGAGGCCAGCCTGGACTGCACCGGGAATTCAAGGACAACCTGAACTTACATAGTGAGACTCTGTCTCAAAAAGTCAAAAATAAAAACGAAACCGGCTTTATTTTTGAGCTTCAGATATTGAGCACTGTCTAGCCCACATATTTATGAAATTAAAGAGATCAATACCACAGCTAAATCAACTAATAAAAATGTAAACTATTTCTTGCTATTTCTAGAAGACAAGATGATGGATGTGTTTTAGAGTTTTGTCTCACCTTTTGTAATTATCAGTGAGGTTCCCTTACTAAGAGGGACACACTAAGGGACTCTTGTGTCCCTTACAGGACACAAGAGCAAACTGAAGTGAACAAAGCTCTTTCTTAGTGCTTCTTCTCACTTTTCTTCACACGAGAAAAGTGTCTTGAGGGTGTCCATATCCTCAATGTGTACTCAACCTCCTAAGGACACAAATCCAGACTTCTAGACAGATCCTCTGCCTTAGACTTCTGCTTTATCCATTCTATTATCAAAACTTTTTCCAATTGTCAAGCTGAAGGAGCCCGTGCGATGGCTGCGTCATGGTAAAAGGCACCATGATGTATGTTGTTGAGCTTGAAAAGTAGATAGAATCTCAACAACTCTTTCCTGGAAAGGTTCAGTGATGCTGACAGGGTAATAAGGGAGGTGATTTCCTGGTGACACATTAAACTGTCTCAATGTAACATAGATTCTTAACTATGGAATTCATTATAAATTCTAATAGCCAAGAGCTGGGTGTAGTGGTACATGCCTGTAATCCCAGCACTCTGGCAGATGGAAGCACAAGGATTACAAGTTCAAGCCCAGTGCTTGGGTGATTTAGTGAGACTCTGTCTTCTGTTTCAAAATAAAAAATAAAAAAAAGGGCTGGGGATGTAGTTCAGTGTGAAGACCCTGAGATAAATCTCTAGCAGGGGGGAAAAAGGAAGGAAATATAATAACCAGGGAAATATTTTAAAATATTCTTAATGTTGAACATTTTTAGAAACAACAGAGTTTTACTTGTTGAGGAATCATGTGTACACTAGGAAGGGTTGTTTAGGGAAAGAGAAAACATACTGGGGCTGAGAATCTCTGTAGTCTTGGCCTCATCCCTGTCGTGATAGGATCTATTTTATATCCCTGTCGGGATAGGCTCCTATTTTATAAAACGGTGTTGGTGGAATTTACCTTTCTCTTTCATGATAGTAGTGGGGGAAGTGAGAAACAGTGTGTGTCCTTCTAATTAGACTCCCATTCCTTTTCTTTCTTCAGTACAAGTATAAGGAAGGCTACCGCAGACAGCTCGGCCACCACATTGGCGCACGGAACATCGAGGATGACCCCAAGATGATGTGGTCTATCCATGTGGCCAAGATCCAGAGCGACCGGGAGTACAAGAAGGACTTTGAGAAGTGGAAGACCAAGTTCAGCAGCCCGGTGGACATGCTGGGCGTGGTGCTGGCCAAGAAGTGCCAGATCCTTGTAAGTGACATAGACTACAAGCACCCACTACACGAGTGGACGTGCCTGCCGGATCAGAATGACGTCATCCAGGCTCGGAAGGCCTACGACCTCCAGAGTGACGTAAGTGGGTCTAATATTCTTCTGTTTAAAAGGCTTTTAAAGGGGGGTTCTAAATTTTTTTGTCATGGAATCTTTTGATAGTGTGATAAAACCTATGACCACTTTCTCAGGACAATGTCATAAAATGCATAAAATGAAACAAATGCTTTAGTGTTAAAAGAAACCAATCACATTGAAATATGGTTTTGAAAATATTAAATCTGTGTTGTAATAATATACATGCTTTTAATTAACACATTAAATAATGGCAACCACGGGTATAATAACTAAGTGTGCAGTATAATTAATTTCAAAGAAGTGATAAATATTTTAAAATGCCTGTAATAACTGTAACAATACATGAAAATATTTATGATATCTGTTGCTTACAAAGTCACATTTAGTGTTACTACCACTATGATCCATCGCTTATACTTTTAATTAATGAAATGCTATACTTCAGTTAATAGTTAATAAATAAAAGGATGTAGTCTTTCTCCAAAGTTCACTGGTACCAGCTTAAAGATTCCTGGACCAAAGCAAGCTGATTTTTCTAATGAATTGATTGCATCATTTTACAGACTTCTGTTTCTTAACCTATAGGAAGTATCTATTATAACTTGTGAATGAAAGTTTAGAAATGAATCATACATATTTTGATAATTTTTCTAGGAATTAAAAAACAACTGCTCTCAAGAAATATGGTAGGCACTTTTTGTGTTGTTGTTGTTCTGAGGGTTGACTCCAGGGTCTTTGCACTGAGCTACAGCTGTAGTTCTTTTTATTTTTTATTTTGAGACAGTCTCTAAATTGATCATGCTGGGCTCAAACTAGCTATCCTCCTACCTCAGGCCCCCAAAGTGCTGAGATTACAGGTGTGCACCACTGTGTCTGGCTGTTAGGCATGTTTTTTTGTCAGCCAGTAGATTGTTGTTTGGGGGCTCAAATAGTACTTTACTGGTATTGTAGCTTCTACTTTTGATCAGGCTCTAACTCAACAGCAAATTTTGGAAGAATGATAAAAAGCAATAGCATTGCTTTTTTTCTAACGTTCCAAAAAGTCATAAAAACAAAAAGAATTGTGACCCTTACTTATGGGAAAAATTTTCCTGTAGCTAATTACTTAAATTCAAGGAAGAAAAATGAAAAGATAAAATGTCTTTTTTACTTAAATTTTAAGAAAAGGGACTTAAATAAGAATAAGAAGGTATGAATTCTTTGACTTAGAAACATGCACCCAGAATCTTATGAACAAAGATGCCATTTTTCTTGTGCCCAGGAAACATTGATTCACAAGTGTACCTCCCTTGCATAGACCACATGAGTGGCCAAGAAGGCCACTGCTCAATAAGGGAGGCACCCACATTCTAAGAGAATATTACTCCCACACCAGAAGTTTGGACAGTCAAATCAGAGAATAAATAGAGACAGGTCGTAATTTCCTTAAAGTGGTTTTGTATCACTGAAATCACATATCATTACATAGATTTTGTGGGTCTTTGAAGCAGCAAATATCAGCTACCCTCACAGATAAGGCATTTGATCCACCATTCTAAACAAAATAAGGCAGTCCTGTGGATCTCCCTAGAAATTGATATAAACAAGTTTCAGTATGTGATAGGTCAAGATCAGGCACCAGAATGACTAGGTAATGTCTACAAATATTCGGCATTTTTTCATTCTCAGGCTATTTACAAGGCCGATCTCGAGTGGCTGAGGGGCATTGGATGGGTTCCCATTGGCTCCGTGGAGGTCGAGAAGGTTAAGAGAGCTGGAGAAATCCTGAGTGACCGGAAGTACCGCCAGCCTGCAGACCAGCTGAAATTCACATGCATTACAGACACCCCGGAAATCGTCCTAGCGAAGAACAACGCCCTCACCATGAGCAAGGTGAGTCCTCAGCTGCTTCCTGTTGTCAGAGGCGTACTTGCTGTGGACTCATCCTGTGAAGAGAAAATCGCGCTGACGGGTCTCCACAGAAAGGAGATGGAACCGGCCTGATCGTCCCGCAGGCCTGCAACAGACCGTCTGCTTGATTGTCGTTGGCTGTCTGCTCTTCTCAGCACAGGCCCTCTAGCTCCCCGTGTGACGTGAAAGCATAGCCTGGCGCGAGCTCCCAGACACACACAGCCTCCTGAGCGGCCAGCCTAGACAGCAGCGTTACTTTCTTTATGCACGGCCTGCCCAGTCTGTTGGTTTTTCTCTGTCCACACAACACGCAGCGTTTCACAGCTCAGATTAGTTGCCTGATTTGCTCTTCTGCCTTAGGCTGTGGAAATCCAATTTTGAAAGAAAGCTGCGATTGTTGCTTTCAGTTTTATTGCACAGATAAGTGATCACTTTTTTCCATCAGAATTCTGTCCACCTGCTTATTCTTTATGCAGTGAGTAGTTTATGTGCCTTATTTTAGATTGAACTCAACTGAATTCTCCCACCCCTGCCTGGAAATCTCCAGAGTTTGGTATACAAAACCAAACTATATGATACCATACTCGCCAAAATCCATCACAAAGATAACAATAGGAAACAGTCCCCTCAGAAAATCATTGAAGACCTCCCATGGCTCAGGCATTTTACATACCACAGTAATCTGTTTCAAATACTCAATACAAGAGGTGTGATTATCTCCCACTCAGAAATGAGGAATGTGAGGAGTTACCCATCTTTCTCAAAATCACATGGCTTGGAAATAGTTCGAACTTGAAATTGACTCTGATATCTAAAGTTTCCTGGTTTATAGCTCTGTGACTAAGCTCCATCTTTAGACATCCTAAGAGTAAGTTTGCGATTCACTGGATGAAAGGAACTAATAACTAGACCATTATATTGCTTTATATTAGCTATGAAACTATTCTATAGCTATTTGAATATTGCCTTGTTTTACTCTCCACTCTCCCTTTGTTTCCCTCACCTCCAAATAGCTCTAAAAGGATCTATTTAATAGTTAAATGTGAGTTAAATTTGAAAATAAGTGCTATATTGCTGGCTTTAACATAAGGGTTTCTTCCCTCCTCTCCTTAGCATTTATACACAGAAGCTTGGGATGCTGACAAAACCTCCATCCATGTGATGCCAGACACCCCAGAAATCCTGCTGGCCAAGAGCAATTCGGCCAATATTAGCCAAGTAAGAGGTTTTCTGATTGTTGTTTAAGCCATGCTAGAAGTCATTAAAATGTTTCCTCCATCTTGAAAATTCCTTCTCTTGCACTGGCCTCCTAAATTTTCTAAAACAATTTTATTTTCTGTTGTGTTCTATCCTCTGCTTAGAAACTTTATACCAAGGGATGGGATGAATCAAAGATGAAGGACTATGATCTGAGACAAGATGCTATTTCCATCAAAAGTGCCAAGGCCTCCAGGGACATTGCCAGTGATGTGAGTACTTCTCTCTACTCTCTTGGTCCGTACAATGCTGAACAAACCAGTGTGTGGTTATGGGTCACACTCTTAATTACTTCCATGTGTATTCCCCAGCCTTGCTTCCTACCTTGCAAGAATTTTCTCTTGGTTATCACAGAGGAGAAAAATACAGTTTTTGAATTACAGCTGCTGTAGGGAAAGGTCCCTAACAATGAAGGATATAATTATAGTGACTTTTATGACAATAAGAAAGCTTATATTGTTCAGGGCTGGGTGTGGTGGTGCATGTCTGTAATCCCAGCACTCGGGAGGCTCAAGGAAGAAGATTACTGGGAGTTCAAGGCCAACCAGGGCTACATAGTGAAACCCTATCTCTTAAAAAAAAATCATATATATTTTATATATACATTCAGAAATGTTAAAATATCTGGGGTATGACGTTCTTGTCCATTTTGTGTTGCCTGTAACTATCAGCATGAGCATGGTCCTAAAACTGGATTTCTAAATCTGTGTTTCTGTCATTTTAGTACAAATACAAGGAAGCATACGAGAAACAGAAAGGCCACCATATTGGTGCCCAGAGCATTGAAGACGATCCCAGGATTATGTGCGCCGTACACGCAGGGAAGATCTACAGTGACAGGGAGTACAAGAAGGAATTCCAGAAGTGGAAGACCAGGTTCACTAGCCCAGTGGACATGTTGGGCATCTTGCTGGCCAAGAACTGTCAGACTCTGGTCAGTGATATTGATTATCGCAACTACCTGCATAACTGGACGTGTTTACCTGACCAGAATGATATTATCCAAGCAAAGAAGGCCTACGAGCTGCAGAGTGATGTAAGTAGCGTGAATGCTTTGCCAGATTTAAAACACTGCACACTGTTTCATTGGTTCATTTATTACAGGATCAAAATGAACTGAGAGTCAACAAAATTTCCCTTTAAAATTTTTTCAAGTATGTAATTTTTAAAAATGGGCTGGGGATTTAGCTCAAGTGGTAGAGCACTTGCCTGGTAAGCACAAGACCCTGAGTTTGATCCCCAGCACCAAAAATAAATAAATAAATAAATAAATAAAAAATAAAATAAAAATGTCAACAATTATGGAATTCATTATTAATAATATTTATTGTTACTCATAGCTAATATAAATAATTACGCTTCTACAAATGGCTTTTGCCATCAGCATTTAAGACTCAAAGTCCTGTAAGATGTTAGGTTTTACTGTCTTACTAACTCCAGTGTTCATCATCCCCTCAACCCCAAGTAGTTTACTTTGCAGTTGAGGAGTGATGTGGCGAACTCGTGGAACATTTTTATCTAACATCTTTGCAGAATGTGTACAAAGCAGACCTGGAATGGCTGCGTGGCATTGGCTGGATGCCAGAAGGCTCTGTAGAAATGACCAGAGTGAAGGGTGCTCAGGACCTGGTGAATGAAAGGCTCTATAGGACACCGCCAGAAGCCTTGAAATTCACCTGCGTCGTGGACACTCCAGAAATTGTCCTGGCAAAATCCAACTCTCTGCAAATGAGTGAGGTAAGAACCATCTTACTAACAAGCTTTTGTTTTTGCTGGATTCCATATTCAGATATGGCAGTGAAACTGAGCAAGTAGACCACTCTCTTCAAACAATTATACTGACAGGTGCAATTCTGAATGAGTCTCTTGACTCATTCCTTGAATACATGCAAAGTAAAACTCTGACAAATGCAATGTGCCTTTCTCCTCCCATGAATACTTTGAAATGCTAAATTGAAAAGTATCACTCCATGGTAATTCAGGGAAATAAATACTTACTTAACTCCTCTACCAAGATATGTGACATAATGCTACATAATAAATGTTATAACATCATATGGGTCTGGATTCCCTGGAAAAACAGACTCCACGGGATGTTCAAGGGATGATCAAAAGTATACAGTGAATGTTTAAATTGTTAAAAATTCATTGTAGTAAAAGACATATTGCCATTAGTCATCCTCATCACATCCTCTTTGCCACTTTCTGAAGCAGTTCTGAAAGTTTTCTTTTATAAGAAAGAAGGGACACCAAATGTCTGTGTGCCCTCAACTAGTCAAATCAATCATTATAAGCATATACAGGAATATTTTTTCCAGATAAAGCAGTTGCTGCTAAGGCTCAATGTTTCAAATATTCGTTCTCTATCACTGAATTAAAGTGCCATTTTCCTTCTCTCTACAGAAGCTGTACCAAGAAGCCTGGAACAAAGATAAAACCAACATCTCCATCCCTTCAGATACTCCACTCATGCTGCAGGCCCACATCAATGCCTTGCAAATCAGCAATGTAAGAGGCATAAAGATGTAGTATAAAAGCCTTTGTGGGACAGTACCTGTCAGGGTCTGTCAGCTTAAGGATGGGTGACAGTGGACACATTACCCACCTTAGAAATGTTCATGGCTTTTTGTGCTATGCTTTTTTTTAGCTGTCATTCCCAAAACAAATCAGTGGAAATCTTTTCTTTCAAATGTTAGTGCAGACTTATGGCTAGGTGCCTAGACTGTGAAAGGTGGGAGACAAGAGTCCTTTGGCATTTTGCTTCCAACCATTTTTTTTTTTCAGCACTAGGGATCGAACCCAGGATCTCATACTGTATACTGGGCAAGTGCTCTACCATTGAGCTACATCCCCAGTCCTTTATTATTTTATTTTGAGACAGGATCTTTCTGTGTTGCCCAGGCTGGCTTCCAGCTTGCAATCCTGTCTCAGCTTCCTGAGAAGCTGAGATTATCAACACATGCCCCTACACCTGGCTTCCTTCCACCTCTGAAGTCATCTTCCTGCATCCAGTGTCCGCAGCTTGATTCCTTCTACATTACCTGGGAGTAATGAAACCCTAGTCAAATGCCTCCTGAGTCTCAACAGTGTCTCTTTTTTTTTTTTTCAGTCTTCTGATTGATCGAGGACTTTCTCAAAAAGAAAGCTGTATGAAAGCCAAAAGACAATTTTAATTACAACAAAAGAGTAGAATGATATACATGATATCTGTGTTATATCCCTTCAGCAGAAACCTATGATGAGTCAAAAGTCAAAATTAGGGAGATCTCCTATCATATCTTCTCCTGTACTTTGATGAAGGCACTCTGGTTTACCATTGTTTCTTAGTTCCCATGTGCTATGTAGTGGGGTATCTTCGAATGTATGCCATACTGTAATAAATATAATATTCAAACATTAATAGAGTTAGATGTTTAGCTTTAAAATTTTAATCAGAAATATCCTATATAAAGTAAAGATCCAATAATAGAAGTCATAAGTGGGTATTTTTTTCTGCATGTTGCCTTAACATTGTGGCTTATTATTTTTATTATGACTACCTTGAATATATCTGTTTACTTTCAATTCTTGTAAGCAAACCCGTATTTTCCCTCAATAGAAACTGTACCAAAAAGACTGGGATGAGGCCAAGCAGAAAGGCTATGACATAAGAGCAGATGCCATTGAAATCAAACACGCCAAAGCCTCCCGAGAAATTGCCAGTGAGGTAATTTCCTTCACTTTGCTTTCTCCTCTGTGAAACACATAGGGAAACTCTTTCTCAAGAATTTAGAGTTTTAACTCCGTGCAACAGTTGCATTTTGTCTTGTGCTAAAGTCTTCCTATATTTAAAAAATATTAAAATGGGATAACATTGTGTGGGTCAGGTTCCCTAGAAACACAGACTCAGTGGGATGTATGTAAATAATATCTGCCATGTTTTGAAGTAAATACAAAATATCGTGAAGAATCCTTAGGGAAAAACTTTTGAACAGTAGCCAATATAATATCATTTTGTCCCTGACTACATCTCTTTCCCCCTCATATATATATATATAGTTTCATATCTGTTAAGACTGAAGACTGAAATTATGCCTTATATAAAGTATCATTTTATAATGATAGCTTATGTGAAATACTTTTAGTAACATTTTCAAGTTCATTTAACACTCATTTTACAACTGGTTAATAGTCAACATGATTATCCTGCCAAGCTTACCCCATTCTCAGCTGCAAATCTTTAAGCCACTTTCTTTTCTCTGCTTCGTCTTTTTTTTTATCTCATGTATCCAGATGTTTCCTTCTTATCATTCCTCATTTTTATGGGTAATATCCAGTAACCATCACTGGGTCAGAGTGACCTCCTTAGTCCCAGTTTCTCTCTCTGCCCTTTCTGTCCAGACTTCCCTGTGTTGTCCAGTCCTAAGACACTTGTTGGATGGAAACTCCTGTCCACAGACCCTTTTCTATCTTCTGGTTTGACTTTTCTGTCCCTGAAATATGCATATTTCTTGCCTGTCTCCAAAACCACACCTGTGAATTGTTCCTGCCTGCAGTACCTTCCGTGCTCTTGGGAGACCATCTGGCCCAAGTTCCACTTGCTTGGCAACCTTGCTTATCCTCACTGTGCCTCATTTCTTCCATCTGAAAAATGGGATAACAAAAGTACCCACCTTACAGAGACATTGTGAGAATGAACTGTGTTATAATTACTGCTATTCAACTATTTTGAATGAAAAACAACAGTTTCATATGGATCCACCCTAACACATTTGAAGCTCTCTTTTTTTTTTTTTTTCCCCCCTTGGTACCGGGGATAGAACTCAGGGCCTTGTGCTTGCTGTGCAAGCACTCTAACCACTGAGCTAAATCCCCAGCCCTGAAGCTCTCTTAACAGTGTGTAGCATACAGTGATTGCTCAGGAAATGTTAGCTGTTATGTTTTATTATTCTTGTTCAGCATACTATTTCCTTCTTGATTTACTCATTTGTTCAAAAAAACTTCTCTAAATAGAACTGAAATATATAATGACTACTAGTGTTGAACTAACTTATATTAAGGCTAAGAAAATGTCCCAAAATCACTTAAAGAAAAATCTTAACACATTATCTTCCTATGCCTTTTTATCCATTTTTCACAACTTTAGTACAAATACAAAGAAGGCTACCGGAAGCAACTAGGCCACCATGTAGGTTTCCGTACCTTACAAGATGACCCCAAGTTGGTATGGTCTATACATGCTGCCAAGATCCAGAGTGACAGAGAATACAAGAAAGCTTATGAGAAGTCTAAAGGAATTCACAATACACCCTTGGACATGATGTCAATTGTTCAAGCCAAGAAATGCCAGGTCCTGGTTAGCGATGTTGATTATCGCAATTATCTGCATCAGTGGACATGTCTACCCGATCAGAATGATGTGATCCAGGCTAAGAAAGCCTACGAACTGCAGAGTGATGTGAGTATTCATCATCAGACCCTGGAGAGATGTGTGTTTGTGTGTTTAATCAGTGTATTCTCCAGGGGCATAATGTCAATGATAATCTTAACAGAACCTTGTACAATCTTCTGTACAATTCCTGGCAGTGGAGATTTTTTTCAGACATTTTCTATCTTATGAAGAATTCTTTCCTATAGTGGCAGGACCTTATTCACCAAGATGAAAATCGATCTCTTATTCTCTGTAATTAGAAATTTTCAATCCCAGCTGTTCTGATCCATTATCTTTGCATGATCAGATGTTTAAATTTCAGAAATAGGTATGAATATAAGGAAATATTGATTTCAAGTTTATCTGACACAGAAAGATAAATATAGACATAAGTACATATATTTTCTTTTTACACATTCATTTAAGGATTTCTTTCTCTGAAAGTTCTACAGATGTTTTTCCCAGTGCTACATGAAAGGAAAACTTCGAATGGTGAGCACAGGAGCTCAACCTAATATTAAAAACTCAATTACATACTATTGCTCCCTGTCATTCCACCAAGTGCCACTGGTGAGCCCTGATCCAGTTCCCATAGGATACTGGGAACTTCCGGAGACATGTGCAGGAAACATATTGACCTTTCCTGTCAACCGTGAATTCCATTGATCAACCCCCCAGCTAGTTGAAGTAGACGCTGTGTGGTTAGCAGACATCAAGGTCTTGGGCAGATTTGATTTTTCCCCACTGTGTGTTCCTTCCCTCCATGTAGAACGTGTACAAATCCGACCTGGAATGGATGAAGGGTATCGGATGGTTGACAGAGGGTTCTGTGGATGTGCTGAGAGTGAAGAATGCTCAAAATCTTTTGAATGAAAGGCTGTATCGTACAAGACCTGAGGCTCTCAAATTCACCAGCATTGTTGATACACCTGAAGTGGTCCTGGCAAAGACCAATGCCTTGCAGATCAGTGAGGTAAGCTGG
>PVJO010022261.1:0-28398 GCA_004026905.1 Hystrix cristata | reverse complement strand
AAGACACACTGTAATTTAGTCCACCTTATCTCGGGAGAAGTACGAGTCGGCGAAGATAATCAAATTTTAACAGTACATTTGTTCATTCGAGATTCTTGATTCTGTCTTAGCTTTATTATCTGACCTATCACTGCTCCTAAATAAATGCAAGCACTGAAAAGCAAAATCTGGAATTACAACCACCTGTAACTGAAACCATAGGAAATGTATTAACATTTTCCTATTACTTAAAAACATTACTGTAGACAGAAATACCAGGCAGACACCAGGTGAGGCTAGGCCCTGTTTATCATAGTCTTAGCTTGCCAAAATACTATGGAATATTCATTAAATCTGTACAAACACACCAATCTTCTTCTAGTAAATGTCCCCAGGGTGTGACCAAAGAGGATCCAGGAAAATGTTCCTAATGGCATAAATTTATTATATGAAGTAGTGGATCCAGCTGGAGCCAAATTAGAATATTTAGAACTGTGGTGCTCACCCCTAGCTGCCAAGAGTGTTGTCTGCTTATAGTTCATAGCTGATACCCCTCTGGTAATTACACTGGTTCTAAAGCAGCTGTTTTGCCCAAAGTAATATCCACAAAGGCAGCCAGCATCCGGGGACCAGTCACAACAGTTGACCAAGACCTAGCTCCCTTCCTTTAATATGAGATACTTTTGAAGTGTCAACCATGTGTCACAGCACTCCAAGGGATCAGTCGAGTCCTCTGTCGCAACTGCACTGAAGATCAACACTTGTTCTACCCAAACCTACTTCCCTTGCTCACTTGCAGGTGCTAAAACTGAGACCACACTCCACAAACCTGTACTCAAGCTCCATCTTATATTCTATTTCCACGAAACATAACCTATGGCAGTGTTTATCTTTCTCCTTTCAGCCGAGCTCTGAAAATGGAACAGTTATTATTGCAAGTAATTAAAGAAAGGGAAGGAAACTGTACACTTCTCTCTCTATTCAATATAATTCCTTCATTCTCCTGTAGTTGCTCTAAGAACAATCCACAATAAATGATCCAAACACAAATCATGACCCCCAAAATTGTTTTCTTGACAGCCTGAAAACATAGGTTATTGCCATTTTTCTCCTCAGTAAACAGAGACTCAGAGAGGTGAAGTAATTTCCTGGAGGATTACACAGCACTAACACGACCAGCTATGGTTAATTCTAAAGCCCTTGACTGTATCACACTGCCTTTTCTCTCCTCTCTAACTGAACATTACCTTATTAAAAAAAAAAAAAAAGAACCTGCAGCATTTTCTTCTTGCTTTAAAGTAAACCTTCTCAAGCTGACAGGTCTATCAGAACTTGTCACTTACAATTTAATGCTATGCAGCCTGGTTGGGGCTTGTCAGACTTATAGTAAAACCCAAATGGATGCTATGCCATTATGCATTTGACGTACTCACTGCATACAGCCAAGTGACGCATTAAATACTTAATGCCAGTCAAATTTATTTACTGGATCAACCTTGCTCCCTTCAGATATTTCCTTTTATCCACTAGGCTGAAGCCTCCAGAGCTCCTCAGGAGCCGCTTGGCATTTGGTCTACCTGGAGTAATTCATTGCCAGCGATGACATTTCCCAGTCTGAGGTGGGAACTATTTATGAAGAGAAATAGTCCCCACAGAGCCTCAAGTTGAGAGAAAAGAGGTGCTCTTTTTAAAAAAGATACTCTTATAGTGTAAAGCTTGTAGAAGTTGATGAAAAGGCTTTTTCGTTCTGTCATTTTTAGTCCTACATCAAAATATTGTTTATATTGGCCAAAGTTACTTGAACACTGGTTCCAAATCTTTCAGCTCTGCTTCTTTTTCACCTTTTAAAATGTTCTCCAGACATACTCAAATATATGATCTTTGACAAAGGATACAAATACATACATTGGAGGAGAGATAGCCTATTTAACAAATGGTGTTGGGAAAACTGGTTGTCAGTTTGTAGAAGAATGAAATTGGACTCATACATTTCACCATATACTAAATTAAAATCAAAATGGATCAAAGATCTAAACATTAAGACAGAAACATTAAACCTTCTGGAAGTGGGATAGGTAAAACACTTGAAGACATAGGAGTAGGAAAGGACTTCCAAAACAAAACCCCAGTTGCACAGGAAATAACAACAAGAATCAACAAATGGGACGACATTAGACTAAAGAGTTTCTGTACAGCAAAAGAGTCCATTAGGAGGGTGAAGAGAAAACCCACAGAATGGGAAAAAATCTTTGCTAGCTACTCCTCAGACAGAACACTAATATCTAGAATATACAAAGAACTCAAAACAATTAAACTACCTAAAATCAATGACCCACTCAAGAAATGGGCCAGAGAAATGAACAGATACTTCACAGCAGAAGAAATACAAGTGGCCAATAAACATATGAAAAAATGTTCAACATCTATGGCTATTAGAGAAATCCAAACTAAAACAACTCTAAGATTCTACCTTACCTCAGAAAGAATGGCAATCATTAGGAAGTCAAACAATAACAAATGTTGACAGGGCTGTGGTGAAAAGGGAACCCTCCTACACTGTTGGTGGGAATGCAAACTAGTACAACCATTATGGAAATCAGTATGGAGATTTCTCAGGAATCTGAATGTAGAAATCCCATATGACCCAGCCATTCCCCTATGAGGTATCTTTCCTGCAGAGCTAGAGACATCATACTACAGAGATACTTGCACAACAATGTTTATAGCAGCACAATTTGTAATAGCTAAATTCTGGAAGCAACCCGTATACCCATCAATGGATAGCTGAATAAACAAAATGTGGTATCTATACATAACGGAATACTATTCAGCTATAAAGAATGACAAACTAGAGTCATTTGTAGGAAAATGGATGGACCTGGAAAATATAATGTTGAGTGAAATAAACCAGACTCGCAAGTTGGAATACCGCATGGTATCCCTCATTTAGTGAGGTAAAATACAAACAAAAGAAAAGGGTAAACAGTGGATACAAAAAGAAAAAGTGTTAGATATAAGCTAATAGACAAAGGGTTCAAGGGAACAAGAAGAGGGCAAAGGGGGAGGGGAATGGGAATCCAGAGGAATAATGATATCTTAAAAATAAGAACCTAATGACCCAAACTTAAATTAGTGACATGTACACTGTGTACTATAGTAACTTTATATAGTTGTGACTTACTGCTGTATGTAGGTGGTTGTTTACATTGCTCACTGTCATAAGCAAAAGGTACAATTAATTGTGGTCTGTAAGCTTGTGTAAGTGCCTGTAACTTTGTGTAATTTTGGATAAATTTTAATAAAAATCTAAAAAAAAATATTACCCAGAGGAGGGGAAATAAAGAATCTTGGGTGATAGTTCCTCCATCCCGAGGTCAGCAGTGCTGGTTACTCCTGTAAGTATCTGCTACTCGGTATCTTTCTTAGAACTTGAGTTGTAGCTTCATTCCTTCCCAGTTTGGAACTCAGAAGCACTGATTTTTCAGTGTGTTGATTCAACGAGAGTATCCTGTACTTATAAACACAGGTAAAGGCGAAAAAGACAGAGAGTACTGAGAGAGAGAAGAACCAAAACAGGAAAGAGAGGCCTGGAGGTCCTGCCAAGTCGGGAAAGGCTGAACGACACAAGGATGTGTGGACAGAGATTGGAGACCAAGCAGCAGTACACTGTCAGGAGGGAATGGTGACTATCTCTGGTCCAATCCCGTCCAATTCAAACCCTTCTCACAGGCTGCACCTTGTTCAGGAGGATAGGCTTCCTGACTGTTCCAACTCCTGCTTAGTCATTAAAACCACTCATTTTTCAGCTTTCACGTTTACTTCTTCAGGAAGTGTCTTGTCTATACTACCATCTCTATGCCATCACCAATTGGTCCATTTACTCTATAACACAACTTCATAAACCCCAATAGATTTTTTTTCTAGTGTTCATTACAACTTGAAACTTTATAGTTATTGTGCAATGTTCCAATTACTACTAGAAATACAGTCTATGTATCATTACAGCATAAATCTGCACTGTTTTAGCTACCACTGCATCTGCAGGGGTTATACTGGAGTTCTAGACAAAATAAGCAACTAAAAATACTTTTGGCAAAGGAAAAATACAAGATGCCTAAATGAATAAATGACTTAATATGAGTAACTCGGTCCAAATAATAGAAATTAAAGAGAGTCACATGACATTCCAATAGAAGAAACCTTTATTATAATCAGATTTACTCATCAGTGGATTGCTATATATGTGGGATTCAGGTTCCTGCAAGGAAAAGTATTTAGGAGCAGAGACCAAAGTTTATTTTTAAAGTTTAGGTATATCTTAATTAGGCTTGCAATGCTACTTAATGCAACATTCTGTAATTGGAAGATTCTGTTAGTATTGTTCTCTTTCCTTTTATTTTCATAAGGGTCATCCATTTGTATTAGATTTTGATTGACAAATTCAATGACCGCCTAACAAATCCCTCAGCTCCATAGTCATGGCAAAACAAACTTTCCATGTCCCATCAGGAACCAACAGAGAAGCCGATTTGCTTACTGGAAGTCTATCCTTTGGGATTCATTTATGAAAATTTGTTCCTCACATCCTGTCCATCAATCCTGCCTCTTCTGGGTAAAGCAGATGGCTGTGGATAGTGAATATTTAAAACATAGTTTTTGGTGATTTTTATTCCCCTGAGAATGGTTCACATATTTACTGAAGTGATAAACAAAAACAGCAAATTCATCAACCAATCAAGTATGATTTCTGGAAAGAACTTTATTTCTAATCTAGGCTCACATTATGGTCAAATAGTGGACAAAAATGAAAAACTAAGGGAAAAACTTTTTTAAAGGAAACTAATAAATACAGTATAAATAAAATAAGGAAAAATACAATCTAGGAAGTATAGTTTGATTCTGTATGAAAAAAAACCTTCCAAATTTTCAAACTTGTCAATAATAAAATAGGCTAACTTATAAGTAATTAGCTTCCTGATGATGAAGATGTTTAAATAGTGGCTGATGGATACTTGCTAACGATGTTAGAGTTATGATTCACAAATTTAATTGGTCTTGGATCTCAGTGTTCTTTAAAGGTCTTTCCATTTCTGAGCTTCTAGGATATTGCTACTTTTGTCTGGAGAAGAGTTACACAAATAATTGTGAAGTAAGTCTGGGCCTATATGGTACCAAACAACCCATAAACTCAATTTTTTTTCAGCAAAGGAAATAATAATTCAGAGAAAATAGCCTTCCTGCTGATCTACTCTCCAATTTTTCTATTTAACAGTCAGATAAGAAAAGTGACTTTAAGAGGGGACTAATAGACATTTTCAAGGTTATATGTAATAAATTGTGTAATAGAATCTCAGGCTTTTACCCTGATTCCAGTGCTCATGCATTTTTCCTTCCACGAATTGAACAGAGGAAAGTGGAGACTGGTGACGGAAGCCAACTTCGTAGCATTGTCTTGTTTCTACAGTAGCAGGCGTTGAGCTATGAATCACAAGAACTGGGGAGGAAGAAGTAATTTCAGAGTCGAATTGAAGACCCTGGAGGAGCAGTAGTTCCAGAGAAAGGCAGACACCCTGGATTCCGGAGCCCTGGCCAGGATGTGTGCACGCTGTATGGCTAATTGATTTGTTAAGGCTTAGCACACCTGTGGATGACAGAGCAATGTTTTCAGGGACAGTGTGAGTCAGAGACAATCGTCACTGACAAAGGTGACTGAAGTGGAGTCATCCTCCCACACAGGTCAGGAAAATAGCAGCCTTAAAGCCCCTGAGCCAAATGAGACTGGGTTCAAAGCAGACGGTAGAGACAAGGCCTGGGTCGATCCTGAAGGCTAAGCACAGGCAGCTGCAGGGGTTCGGCCCTGGTTCCCAGGGTCACAGACGTGCATGTAGAAGGAAGGCAAGAGGTGATCCTTAGTGGGGCTGAGCAGAGGAAGTAAGGCAGAAGGTCATTTGCATGGGTAGGCGAGGTAGCAGCAATTCATCAGCAGGCCTGTAAAACCAAATTTTCCTGTTGCTCTGATCTTATTCCTTGAAACACATGATATAAAAAGATGCGGCCAAAACCACTAAATGAATTTTCTACCTTAAGAACAGTGTCAAGGCTGCCGACCAACTAAATGACTACTTTCTACATGGTCAGTACAAGCTCAAGAGCAAGATGATCTGGATCTGAAGGGAAAATTACAAATGATTCTAGAGGAGACCACTGGAAAAGACAGTCTTTTCTAATGTGGCTTAAGGATATCGTTCTTTCTATAGATAGATAGATAGATAGATAGATAGATAGATAGATGATAGATATATAAGTATTATATACACATACATATACATGTCATTATAAGATAGTTTTGCTTTTGTTGTTACTATATCTATTGTTGTTTTTAAGAAAGAAATATAAAAGAAAACAATGCCAACTCATTCACCCCTAGGAAAAATAATATTTTGTTCAAATCCTGGTACACATACACATACAGCATTACTTTATTTGCTTGCCTGCTTGTATTCGTTTGGGGAATTTTTAGGTAAATTGTCTACTCGATTAATTTTGTTTGATTCTCCTGCAGCTGGAATAGAGGTTGTGATGCCACGTAACATGCCAAAATCTGAAAAGAAACAATGAACAGGCAAACACACTCTGCTCAGAATCTGAAAAGAGGCATTATTAGTCACACGTAAAATCGCCTGCTGCATTGGTGCTCATTTGTGTGGGCAAAAACTGTGCGACCACATAGAGATCCCAAACTGTTGTCTCCAAATCAGTACTGGCTTGGTTTTGTCACCAGAATACAAATTATGTTATTTGCTGCCATTGTGTGTGAATTAAAGATAAAATGTAAATTCCTACTGCAATATGCTCCTGCTGGCATAGTATCTGGATTTCCTAAAATTCATGGACCAGGGTCCAAAGAGGTTAGCTGCTTGGATGCAGACAGTAGGAAGAGTTGGTCTGTCAGCAAAGCTGCGTAACATCTCTGCCAGCAGTGGAATCATGACTACCCACGTGTACTCCAAGTGTATCATCTGGAGAGGACGCATCTTTGCTTTCTCTCTCCTGTTCCTGTTGCACCTGTGCTGATACCACATCTATCTCCCAAGTCATCAGGACTTACAGTTTGAAAGATATCATGTTCCCTCTTGCATTGCCCTACAGCCTGATGCCAAATCCTACAGACTCCATTCTGCTATATCACCTTTCCCAGCCCATTCCCCAATTTATGTCCTTTAGTCACATTGACCTAAAGTCTTTTACTAATCCAATTGGCTTCCCTTCCTTTCTCTTTCCTTCTTGTCCTTTTTTTTTCCTTATTATACCTGCATTTGCCTTTGTAAATTACGTTCTGACCACAGCACTCTCCTTGCCCCAAACTTTCAATGGCTTCCCAAGAGCAAAATAGAGGAGACATAAACAGGAAGTAGGGAGATGTTCAAACACTTCCTCTAATTACATATTCTGTTGTCTAAAAATATTTCAAGTCCAGGATGAGGAGTGAGGCGGGGGGAAGGGGAAAAGACAAGAATGAAGATGTGCCATGTACAGGATCCTAATAACTTCAATCAGTGTAAACATTACGTGCCATAACATGAGCTAAGACAAATATCATACAAGTATGTAAAAGACTGTAGGGGAAGCAGAGGAGGAGGGGGAAGGGAGAGAAGGAGAAGGGGATTAGAAAAACAAAAACAAGCTGTATTATGTACATGAAATCTCTTCCCAAAATAATTGTAAACTGTATGAAGTGCAAACATGAACTAATAAAAAATTTTTTGCATGGAAAAAAATAAAATTCAGACTTTCCTGAAAAAATTTTCACTGTATATGTTAATCTGTTTCATTTATACTACTAGCTTATCTCATTTGGATGAAAAGAGAGTTTGTTTTATTATCTGTTACATTTTTGTAAGACTCTTTTTAGTTTGTGTTTTGTACTGAGTACCCTGAATATAATGATACATGGTGCAATAACTATTGTTATTCTCTTATTTGATTATGAAATTTTTTAATTTTTTCGTAAAATAAAAAAATACACAATAAAAGATAGGGTGACCTGGCTAAGTTGTTTGTTAGCACCCTGACTCTTCCTTTGCTGTCCCTTTGCCTGCTGTGTTCTTTTCCCTCTCCAGTCTCATTCTTTTCTGATATTTGCCATTGATTTCACATAGCACGACACGATTGTTTCATCTTCTCCAAATAATCTCCTTAAACATCCAAGAAAAACCCTGTTTCATTCATGCTAGCTCTGACATGTACCAGAGCTACTTCCACTATCCCATATACCTTCTGTTTTTACAGTGCTTACATGTTTGGTCACTAATTACTCTTATCAGACTGTTGTTTCTATAATAAAATGTTTTTAAACTGTTATCACTATCCTGAGGATCCAGGGCATCAATAAATGCTTCTGTAATGAATCACTAAATGATTTAAATGAATCAGAAATCAAGTGTTAGGCGTCTATTTAAGTATAATTTTGGTGATAAAACACTATCACCTCTAAGACATTCAGTCGGATAAAGTAGGTAATAGATCATGTACTACTAGATTTTGGGGACAGCAGATTCTATTGAGACGCCTTGCCTTATTCACACAGCTGGATCTTTCCCATAAAGTAAATAATACCTATTTGGAATCTCTTTTAGCCCTTACAGGCTTATGCAACAAGTAAATGGTATTGTTGTCAGTATGTTCCAGAATATAAAAAATGAAATGTAAAAGGACTTATAAAGTTCCACACTGCTTTTAATAGGGCCACTTTGTCAGCCTCTGACTTCATTCAGAGTGATTTTTACTGGGATGAATAGAGTAATTGATGAACAAATACACTTTTGATCACTTAAAATGCTGTGGTAGAAGGCTGACCTAATAGCATTTATTCATCATAATTTATTTTAACAACTCCTTCTGAGACAATGTCTAGTCTCTGGAAGGAAAAAAAATTGAAGTTTTGGCTTCTACACTTGAGATTACCGGTGAAATAGATTGACCTCTTCTGTTGGAGTAAATTGACCCCTGATTCCATATCCACAATATCCGAGACTGAGATTATATTTTCAAAGCAAACTAGTTTGCATTTAATCAGAAGCAAAATAATTTACAGTCACCCAAAATCCTAAGTAATTCACTACACACCAAATAGGCCTTTAAAAGTTGCCTGAAAGTGTTCAATAATGAAGTTAATAAAGAATAGCTTCCTGGAAACCATACATCTTCCACATCAATTATAATACATAAGTAAGCATCTGGTAGCTGGACTTCAGGGGAAAAAATAAAACTTTGTACCTACCCTAAAGTAGCTTCCATTTACAGGGAAATGTGGATTAGAGTTGAACACTGTTTTCACAACCATATGAGAGCGAATGTTATCCACATGCACTGACTGACTGATAGACTGATTGAGACAAGGTCTTGCTATGTAGATCAGGCTGTCCTTGAACTCACAATGTAGCTTAGGCTGGGCTCAGACTCTCAGTGATCCTCCTGCCTCAGCCTGTTTGTCTCTGTTCAACAGACCGAGGTACACTGTGGCAGGCATGTGTTACATGTGCAGTCTACACGCCTGCAAGACCGCTTTTACAGTCTATGTTTCATACGTGAGAAATTAACACTCAGGAAGGATAGGTGATTCGTTAGGGGTTTCGCGGCAAAATTAGAATCAAATACAAATCTTCTGACTGCTCTGCTCTCTGTCCTTTTCTCCACAGCTGCCTGCCAAAGCAAAGTAGAGGATCTCTACTCTAGAGTTTCAGAGGACGGATGTTTAGTTAAGAGTTCACATTACCAAGTTACTCAAACTTGAATTACAATTTCGGCTCTACCATGTGTTCGGTAGTTGATCTTCGGTAAGCTGATTACTATTCTCAACCTCAGTTTTCCTATTGATATAAATGAGTTAATAATTCTTTATCTACCTCATAGGATTATTATTAAGAGCAGATGGTTTAATGAGTATATCTCTGCACATAACATCTCTGCTATCTTCCACTTTCCGGCCTTTATAATGCAATCAGTGGCTTTCACAGAGATGGTCTTCCGGAAGGTTAAGGACTTCCCTGTGAAATGGAACCAAATGATTTTCCCTTGAACTCACCGTCAGTAAGTACCTCACAGCCAAATGCAAGACTCGACTCTAGTGAAATCTACCAACACTACACAAATTGCAAGAAGCTGGAAATTTATCTAGATAACACAAAACCAGTGTTCATTATAGTTTTAATTAAATTCTGTTGGGATGCTTTATCTACCCCCTTATCTGTCTTTGGTGTCTCCTGTAAGGTCAAAAACTTAATCTAGCCATAAAAACGGAATAGATTTTTTGATGACTCTATATCAGAAAACACTAATGCCATTTTCTTATCTCTGTGAAATACTTTCTCTATACACATCTCTAATGATTACAGGAAGCAACCTTGCTTGTGTTTTCCTCAATTTGCTTTTCAGTGATTTTTTTTCCTGCCAGATTTTTTGCTAAAAACTCAGTTTCCCCCTCACATTCATAGGTGTCTTTTTAAAGAGGTAGAGAAAATCTTTGCATCCCTTTACCCTTTTGGATACTGCATGAAATAATATTTGCTATTCTTATAATACTCGCTCTGCTTATAATAGTGAGTATTGCCATCTGGATAATTCCTTTGAGAGCTAGAAAAATGTCACCATCACATGTATAAGTGCACAATATATTTCATATGCCTCAGGGAAAATTTAGGACAAAAATGGTCTTTCTATTCATGAACTCTTTCAGCCATAACCACTGTTCATATCTGGACCCATGATAATAATAACCACCTCACTTCTTCCTAAAGCAGAATCCTGGCTAGAAACCCTGTCCTGCCTTTTCGTCTATCCAAGTGCTACCTTCTCGATGCTTACCTAGAGACCTACCATTGCTGAAACTTTTCTCTCGTTCTTTTGAGCTACAGAAGCAGTGATGCAGGCACACTGACTAGACAGTCACTTGCTACCTCGGGAGATTTGGCTTCATTTTTGCCAAAAGTCAAACTTCACTTTGACTTTTATAGCAGCTTCCACAATAGCATCTGAGTACAAGGCGATTGCTATTTAGAATTGTTCACTTATTTAAGAAAAATATGAGGCACTGTGTCATGGTGAGAAGAATATGGACTTTGGCCTGGCCTGGAACTTAAGCTGAAAGCTACACTAAAAATGTGTCGATGTGAGACACTTCATTAACCTCTTTGTACCTCTGATGCTGCATCTGTAAAACGCCGTGAATAATGAGATTACAGAAAAAATTCAGTGAGATAAAATGTGTAATAAGTATAGCACTTGGAAATTGCTGAATAATATTTGTTACTCTTTCTTTGTCAGAATATTTTACTACAAGGAAGACACAGAATTCCTATTTCTTGCAATTTGTGTAGCATTTTCTGTGATACGAAGGCACTAGCCAGAACAACTCAAGCTCTACTTCAGTTCCCCTTGCAAACAACTTACCCTTCAATGTTTAGGTCATGTGGCCTCTGGGGTATAAATCACAGGGAGGTCTGATTTCTGTGGTTCCTCAGCTATGTTGCAAATGTGGCACCTGGAGACAAGATTCCATCATGCCCAGGAAGCTTTCATGAACCTTGAGCAACCAGCTCACAATGAATTCTTGGCTTCTATTTCCCTTGCTGCTTATCTCTAAGTACTAAATCCACTTCATGTAACTTGTTGATATAACTGTTCTGTCTCACAAGACTTCATGTAATTAACAACCAGTGTACAGTGAACCTACTTCACATAATGTTGTAAGAGCAAAAAGTTAGAAATTAGGCAAATATCCATCAGTAGAGGAATAGTTAAAAAATGACAGTATGTTCATACAATGAACTACTTCCAAAAAAAGAGATATACTGAATTATACCTACTATATAGGTATTGTTAACTGACAGGAGTACATTGCAGGAAAATATGTTAATATGACATCATTTTGCTAATTTGCATACCTATTTTTAACATCACAACAGGTTTATTTTCAATTTTTATTTTTTAATTACCAAATGTGTACAGTATATAATGATTACATCACCGATGGGGAAGTTGGTGCATGTACATAACACATTTTAATTCTTTTATTGTCTCCTACTCCTCCCATCCCTCCTTCTCCCCTCAACTCTTGGTCCCCTTCTCATTAAAAAAGCTCTATTTCCATTTTTAGCCTTTGTTTTTACCCTCTTTCCCTTCCTTCCCTTCCCTTTCTCTTCTCTCCATCTCTTGTTCCCCTTCCCATTTGCAAAAGGTCTCCCTACTTCCCACTCGTTTATTCATATTTTGGGTTCTCATATAAGAAGATCCATGCAACATTTAAACTTGTGTGTCTAAATTATTTCACTTAATATAATAGTCTCAAGGTGCATCCATTTACCTACAAATGTCTCAAGTTTATTATTCTTTATGGCAGAGAAGCAATTCAAAACAGCACGGCACGGGCACAGAAACAGACAAATGGATCGATGGAACAGACATGAGGATGCAGAAGCAACCCCAGGCACATTCATCTATCTGATCTTCGACAAAGGGGCCAAAAACACACTGGAGGAAAAATAGCCCTTTAACAAATGGTGCTGGAAAAATTGGCTGTCCACATGCAGAAGATTGAGTCTAGGACCATATATTTCGCCATGTAATAAACTAAAATAAAAATGAATCAAAGAGCCAAATGTTAAAACAGAAACACTCTCTACTAGGAGATAGAACAGGTAAAACTCTTACAGACAGAGACATAGGCAAGGACTTTCTGGGAAGAACCCCAGTGGCACAAGTAGTAATGCTGAGAATCAACAAATGGGATCATACCCAATTTAAAAGTGCCTGCACAGCAAAGGAAACAACCACCAGAGTGAAGAGACAACATTTCCTATGGGAAAAAATTTTGCCAGCTGCTCATCAGATAGGGGACTAACACCTAGAACATGTGAAGAACTCAAAATAAATAGACTCTCCCCCAAAATAAAAGACTCAACAAAAAATAGGCAACTGAAATGAATAAACATGACTCAGAAGAAGGTGTATTGATCTTTTAAGGCTCTTGTAACAGAAAAACACAAACGAAGTAGTTTAAACAACAAAATTTACTGCCTCGCAACTCTGAATGTGAAAAAAATCTGAGATCAAGATACTAGCAGAATCCATTTCTTTTAAGGTCTTATCCATTAACAGAACTTCTCTGAGCTTCTGGTGATTTCCAATCTCTGACACCGCATCACTTCTAGGTCCATTTTCCTAGTCTCTGATTTCATGTTCACATGTTGGTCTCCCCGTGTGCATATCTTTCTGTTTAGTCAAATCGGATTCTCTAAAGGACACCAGAATATTAGATGGGAGACCACACTGATGACCCCATTTGACTACGTCTACGGAGACTACCTAAGGTCATATTCTGAAGTATTTGAAGGTATGACTTCAACATGTCTTTTTGGGTAAATGCAACTCAAAACAGGAGGTTGAAAACTTTGGTCTGATAATCACAGTATCTGGGCAATCTCAAGGTAAGTACTTGCTGGTTATTTTGGTTGTTCATTTTGTATTTTTTTCTCTTTAGAATATCACATTGCTTTTCATTACATTCAGTGATTTCTGACGGTATTCTGAAATTATACTTCATAGACACTTTGGGTTCTTTTATGTTCTCTGAAGTGTTATGTATATGTGTGTGAATGCGTGTATGTGTTTCTCTGTATGTGTGTATGTGTTAGCAGCCAATTAAATGTGGCAGAACTCAAACTACAAATTCCATTTTATTTGCTCTAAACAATTGTTCTCTTAGCCTCAACTGAAGTTCTTGGAGTCTGCCGCCATATATGGAATTCAGGAGTCAGTTGCAGATTCAGGCAGAGTTTACACGCCAAGGTTTTGTTGCCACTGCATCATTCTTTCCTTTCCAAGATTCCGTCCCTCCATTTCTGGTAGGCATGATTGCCCTCCAGTACAGTTTTAGTCATTCCCCTTGGCACAGAATGAGGCATGCCCTCGGGCTAAAAACATGGCAATATAAACCTGCCCCATGCTTTTTCTTTCTTCTAAGTGTGGACACCTCACTGATATGTCCCCACTTAGAGTTGCTCTCAAGTTCATTCAAATACTTGTTTATTTAACAAACATTTTTTTCAGAGTTTAAACTTGTTTTCTGTGGAAGAGTTGGTCTGAGGGTAGGTAGGGGCCACACCAAAAGACTGCACAGTGTTTCGACAGTGGACCAGGAGTAGAGACCATTATGTGAACTCACAGATGTATCTCAGTTATTGTTGCATTGCAAATTCTTAAAAACTCAGAGACTAAATTCAGAAGGAATGTGCATCTACTTATTTGAGTAAATATCCAAATAGCTAGCAAGATACAGAAAAGAAATGCTCATGTGGTGTATTTAGGCTAATAGTGCTTAGGTAGCCTCCAAAGTTAAATCCATCCTTAGTCATCATGGTACTTTTACTATGATCTCGTGTGCACTTTGTTTTTAGAAGACCAAAAAGTGTGACTAAAGGAAAGTGCCTTTCCTATAGGAGACCCTTGACATTATCCTAAGATTATATGTGCTTAGTCCCTGAAAGCTTTGCAAATGCCCACATCCATAAATAGATAATTTTTCAGGCTCTTTTCTTTGCTTCAAATTATATCCATGCTGAAAGTAATGAGTTTCTTGGCATAGCCTCAAATTTTAACCACAGTTTTCAACATTAACTAAAGTTTGATCTCTCCTTTGTCACCAATATTTCATAAATAAAACATTTTTATTACCTTAGAAGAATTTATAAGCACACAAGGCAAAGGAGAGTATAGTGAGCTACACTGAGATGTGATAAGCAAGCATCATTCACCACCTTAGTAACTCACAGCTCAGCATTAGGGTTTGTGCCTCGGCGAAGGCTAAATTGTCACTGTCACACTGGCAGAGTACTGTGATAACTGTCTTCTGTATCTTCTACTAGATAATTGCACCTACAGTGTCTGGCAAAGCTGGCTTAGAGTAATGTATGTTAAATTAATTATTGAAAATTAAAACTAAAATTTGATTGAAGTAACATGTAAAATTTCTGATTTGAAACAATAGTGATCATTTCAAGATGATGTCTGTGAGAGTATGTGTCTGATCGCTGTAAATTCGTACAACATAAGGGTAATTTTACAAGCCATAACTATCTTGGATGAGTGCGTTTTATGAAATATGATATGCTTGTACCTTAAAAATACTTCTACCTATCTGATAATCTACAATATTTCTAATAATCTACTGTATTTTTCTGAAACATCCTAGCTTTTCTTTTGATACCATCTAGACACAGATTGTCTTATATTTTTAAATCTTGTAACATTATATTTTTTCCTTTCTCAGTTTTTATTTTTCATTAGTACATGTTTGCATTACATGTTTGATTACACGTCTTGTGGGGAGCTGGTACCTGTACGTAACACATCTCCAAGTTACTAGAGTAACTCTATACTAAAGCATTGTCATTTGGACCTTATAAGAAGTAAGCTACATTTCAATAAAAAAAAATCAAAGCAAAGTCATATATCTCTTTATAGAACAATCCAACATAATATTCTCTAAATGGATGTAATGATAATCAACTCAAAGCAAACTTCTCAGCTCTAATCTTGCTTAATCTCTGTAGCATTTGACTGCTCTTCCAACCACATTTCCTGTTTGCTACTTTTCAAAATCCTCTGTTCCCTCCGTTTCTGCGTATTATTGTGGCTGTTATCTAAAACATGCCCCCAAAAGCCCCATTGTGTTGGAGGCTTTGATGCCAGCTGACAGGCTTTCTGGGTGTGACTGGATCGTGAGGGCTTCAAGTTCATCAGGGGACTATTCATGATTGGATGTCCTTTGAGGAGACAAGGGACTCCTAGGTGGTAGGTCCTTGCCGAAGGGGAGTACCTACCACCTAGTTTCTCTGTGCTTCTTGGCTGCCATGACGCAAGCAGCCTTCCAGCACCCTGGCACCTGCCATGGTGTTCCTGCCTTGCCACAAGTCTAAAAGCACCAGAATTGGCCAGTCACGGAGTGAAACTTCTGAAACTGTGAGCCACAATAGTTGTCCTCCTCTTTGAGTTGCTTTTCTCACGTATTTTGCCACCATTTAAAAATCTGATGCACAGCACAACCATGTTCATAGCAACGCAATTTGTAATAGCTAACTCTTGGAAACAACCTAGATGCCCAACAACCAATGAATGGCTAAAGAAAATGTGATTTTTCTACACAATGGAGTACTACGCCGCCATAAAAAAGGATAAACTAGAGTCATTTGTATGTAAATGGATGTTCCTTGAGAACTTACTTTTAAGTGAAATAAATCAGACACTCATGAGTATACATCGAATTGTTTCTCTGATATGAGAAACCATAACTGTAAATAAGGATAAAGAGGTGTAATAGATATATAAAAGGAAGATAATATACAAAGGAGAGGAGCACTGGAAAGAGAGAAGGGGGAAAAGCAGGAAGGGAAAAAAGGAAAGAAAGGAGAGAGGGAAATCATGGAGAAATGTGAATAAACCCGCTGTAAATAGGGAGGGAGGGAACAGAGGGGAGGGGTGGGGAAGAGGGGGGAGAACCAAGATGCATCATGTACAGGTACAAAATAAATGTGATGAATGTGATCTTTATACGTACAATGTACCAATATATGCTCTTGGTTTAAAAAAAAAATCGGATGCACAGTCCTCATTCCTCCCATATCTCATGAACCATTTCCTCCTAATCTCAATCTCTTCTGCTCTGCCTGAACCATAAGTATAAATTTTCTCCTAAATTCTCTCTTGGATTGGTGCTTATTTTACAATATATGCTTTTATGAGTTAATTTCTAATGTCAAAGTCGTAATTTAGAAGTGACATGTTACTATAATTCACATTCATATCTCCAATCCAAGGCCACAATTCCAACTCCTCTCGGATTCACCAGACAGTGTATTTCCTAGGACACTCTTCTGAGGTTTACACTGCTGAGAATCCTAAGAAGGTTTCCCAAAAACCCACTGGGTTTTTTTTCAATATGACTAGAATTTAATAAACGAGGTGAGACTGACATTAGTGCAAGAGATGAATGTCTCCACTATGAATTCAGCAGACCCAGATGGAGCTGGCAAGGTGGAAACTGGCATTTCCCTCACTCCCCTCCCTCTTCTTAGCTATCCACTCTACTTCAGCTGCGGTTTTTCTACTTCAAAGCCACAGCTACATTTTCGGTGCTAAGTAATTTCCTATTTCTCCTTAGATCAGCAAAGACCAAAGGAAAATGTAGTTGTTAAACAAATTTCCCTTTGCTTAGCCTATGTCTCTAATTCCCTGGTCTCATTTTTCATCAAACCAATTTTATTTTTTCCCCATCTGATTCCTATAAATACATTTCTGGCTAGCTGAATTACACCCTGTGAATTAATACTCTGGTTTTTGTGGGTTATTTTCATTTACATTTATCTCTTAAAAATTTATTCAGCTTATTTGCCTTTGAATCCTCCCAATTTCTCCCACCACTAACAAACAGTGGTTGTCTTTTAAAACACCCTACTATGGAAGGTTTCTTTGTGGGTAATGGTAGAGCAAAAATTCTCTCTTTAACTATTTTATCAACAAGCACTAATGTGTTTTTAACTAAAATTCATTAATGTAAATGTCTTTAATGTCCTGCTAATATTTATTTATTCATTCAAAAACAATTTATTGAATTTATAATGTATTGTAAATATATATGTTCTTAGAAATATTCAAATTAACTACATGTGAAAAGTACCTGAACAGGGATAGGTCCTTGTGAGTAAAATGCATATGAAAAGATACTGTAAGATAAATAATATATTTGTCAATAATAAAATTGTGTTGGTGATCAGATGAGAGTATAACTAAGAGAAGTGGGTGGGCAAAGATGATGCCCTAAATGAGAAGTAATGCTTAAGGAATCTTTAATGTAGAACAACGGCAAAGTAGATTGAAGGTGAGAAAGCAACACTGTTCAGCTACAGACATTGGCTGTGAACTCTGTAGGGGTATTTGGCCAGATCAAAACATTACCCCCGTTCGGGCAAATGTCTTCCTGATCCATGATGTTGACAAAGGTATGGACTCTAAAGCCAAACCTGTATTACTCAAACTACAACATATCTTGGGATAGCTTCTGAGACCAGATGTGTGCTTTTAAACTGAGTTGGGAAAATAAAATTTGTTTACCAAATAATTCTGATATAAAACATCAAGAAAGGCAAATCACTTTCTGTTATGGTTTATATCTAGATGTCCCCAAAGTCTCATGTGCTCATAGGTGGGGCTTTGGGAAGGTTACTGAATCATGAGTGTGTGATTTTCCTCAGTGGATTAGTCCATTGATGAGTTTACAGCTAAATGTGATCCTGGGAGGGGAAACCCAGTTGGAGGAGGTGGTCACTGGAGGCGTGGGTTGGAAGGATATATTTCCCTCCCTCCTTTTTTGATCTCTCTCTCTCTCTGCTTCCTGCCACCATGAGCTCTTTCTCATCTGCCATGCCCCTCTGCCACGCCACCCTGCCATGCAGCCAGCCAGCCATGGACGGGAAACTCTACAAACTGAGAGCCAAAAGAAACCTCTCCTCCTTTGAACTGCAGTGGGTCTCAATGATGAGAAGATAACTGAGACACTCTCCTTACACGGCTATAAAGTTTAATACATGAAGTCAGCACCTCTGAGATAGTAACTGTGTCCCACCGGGTGACCTAAGCTTTCATACGGGGAAGAGATGAGACATACAGAGTAAAACCAAAGAGAGAAGCAGGGGACCTGACCACCTCCCAAAAACATATGCCAGTCCTGATACTCAGCCATATTCTAGCTCTGAGGTTCTGTGAGATTCTTCTTTGATCTTAAGATAAATTTCGACTTTTTGGCTTCAGCAAGACTGAGGTAGTTTCATTACCGGTATCTAATGAGTCCCTACTGATCTTGATATCAAAAAAGTCTTAGCCAAATACTTCAAATTCTCTGTGTCCAAAACTAAAAATAATTGATTACAGAAGTAAGCAAAGCAGCATCAGACTATAACGTAAAGTATCAAATGAGTATTTACTAAACCATAGTGAGATAGATAGAAAGATTGGATACATAGAAAATAGAAAGATAGATGATACATACATAGAATAGATGCATAGATGTAGAAAATGAGATAAAGAAGAATGCCAAAGAATAAACATAGGTACTTCTCCTTCAAGATTATACAGATTAATTCTTCCATCACGTTTGAGTGCGGGCTGACTTATTAACTCAGTTCAAAGAAAAAAATATGGAAAGGAAAAACTAGCAACACTAAAACAGAGAAACCTAGCAAACACTTCCTTAACTGGTCAATGCTAATACTACTAGTGAAAAATCATATTTATAGAATTGTCCACTTGATATGATATGACTGCAAGGACATTTCACATTTATGGCATACCTCATGAAGCTCCACTCAATCTAATCACAAGGAAGGAAAAGCATCAAACACACTCAGCTTGAGGCACATACTTCAAATGTCTGATCATTACTCCTCAACAAGGAAATATAAGACTCTATTACATAGAGAAGATGAAGGATTCAAGATGACTAAGTGCAATGGGATCTCAGAATAGAAAAATGACATTAATGAAAAAACTTGTATGAAGTAAAATTACTAATACGGTACCAATATCTATTTCTTGCTTTTGATGCATATATCATGGTAAGATAAGATGCTAAGTATGGAAGAAAATGGATGGAGGATGTATATACACTTTCTATTCAGTCTCTGCAAATTATCTGTAACTCTAATATTATTCCAAAATAAAAAGTGTATGGTTAGAGTACAAGATTCACATAGAGGCAGCAAATATTGAGATCAAAGAAGATGAAATTTTAGAAAATTGTCTTTTACTTATAAGATACTGAGAGCTCATCAAAGAAGTGAAACTGTCAAACTTCTCTTTTAGAAACAGCACTGTGCTCTTCTTGTAGGAGAGACAATGGAAAAGAGGCAACCCTCAGACGGCATACTTGTACAGGCATTATGAAGTCCAGAAGAAATATTTCAAGGACTGAAACTAGAGTTCCTTTGTTTATCTTGCACTACTCACTGAAGTCAACTCAAATAAATACAATTCGACCTTCCAAATACATGTAACCATGTCACAAAAACAATTTTTAAAGGCCAGAGAGACACCTGACATGTTGGGGCAGATCCTAGTGCTGAGGCTGTATTGTAGGCCTGAGGTCATTAAGAAGGTTTAATTTTTCTTTAAAGCACATCTACTCACCTTTAAATATTCTTCTCCTCTTCCCCTTTTCATTATAAAATTTCAAAGGTCCTTAGGGCTTTCTGAGCATTCTTTCAAAATCAGCTTCCTTTAATGTTTCTTCCACTTAGCATTTCAAGTCTAGTAATATTGCAGCCACTGATGTTCCCCAAAGTCTGAGCCATTATCATAGTTGGCTTTTTTCCTAGGATATGTTTAGAATAGCAACTAAGCACACAGGTCCCCCAGTGTGAAGTGTGAAGCTAAGAAATTCAACCCCATTCCAAACTCTGCATTCTGTAGGTGGTTGCTAGGTCTCTTGATCGATATCTGCATAATTAAAATTTCTCATGATCAAAGTTCTGACCTGTGAATTGCCCTTGCTTATCAGTAAAACGGCTTGATCTCCTTGTTGGTGGCTGCCTGAAGGTTTGCACAGCAGTATCTCTAAGCTCCCCCTACCTTCCCCGTCCTTGACTTTGGTTCATGTGTGTCTGCTGTGTCAGCCAAACCATGCTATAAATGCCCTTGGCAGATCAGCTAACCCGCTGCCAACACTACTTCCCTCCCCTCTTCTGTCCTGTTCCTCAAACACATTCTCAACTATCATTTTAAGTCTTCTGATGTTTTATTGGTTCCGACTGGTGTGTCTGATTGGTTTTTCTGTTTTTGAATCTTTAAAAACTTGGAATATAAATTTCAGTTACGTAACCGTGAGCTGTGTGTCTGAAAAGAAAATGTGTTCTTTGCTGTGCCCACTGAAAGGGTCTTCTTTTCTTAAGCAGGTACCATCATCAATCTGAGCTTCTACCTTCCCATCCATGAATAAATAAGGGTGGCTCTCAGTGTCAAAGTCTCCTTCACTCCTCATTAGGATTATTACATGTTCTTATTTTACATTTACCCAACAAAGGTGGACTGAGTGATTCCTAACACCACATACTGTAGAAGGTCTCAGGCAAAAGCAACAAATAGAAAGATGGTCTCCTGTTATCATGGGTCTCACATTTTAATGCTGGAAAAACAACAACAACAAATAAATGGACAACTGCAATAAAAATTTTAGTTAAGAAAAAAGTAGCTCACAGCTTTGTACTGACATTTAATAATTCCCTTCCTAAGACAGAGTCTAGAGACAGCTATAAATTAATCCCAGTTCTCCTCTGTGTTGAAGTTCAAGAAAGCTACAGTCATACTGAAACCAAACAAAAATAACAAATCTCTCAGGAAGAGTCTGAGTCCCCTTCCTCTAGATCTCAGGGGCTCTGTGATCATATCTGCATTCCAATCCACTTTCTATCTTGGATGTTTGCATTAAAATCCACAACCATTTTTCTGATAACTTCTCAATGGAGAGAGAGAGAGAGAGAACCCTTCAGCAGCTCAGAGCTTCCTAAAGAACTAAATTTACCATGTTAGCTTTCCAGTGTCAAGTGCTGTGGTGGGGTTTCTACCTCATTTCAACCCATTTTCCCAGATGGACTGGAGAGAGTGGCTCCAAGAATTCTAGATCTGCCTCAATCATCAATTCATTCCATCTTCCATTACATCCTTATTGACCAGCTACTGGAAGTCAGAGCAAAGAGGATGCTTACATTCCAGAACATATTCATATAACATTATCAACCAGCAAATTGAGAGCAACCTAAAATTTTTAATCAAAATAAGAATTGAGCTGGGAACAGCTGTGCATGCCTGTAGTCCCAGCTACTCAGGAGGCTGAAGCACAAGGACTGTCATCTCAAGGCCAGGCTGAGCAAGTTACCGGACTGTGTCTCAAAATCAAAACTAAAAAGGCTGAGGATGGAGGTCAGTGGCAGAGCTTGTGCTTAGCATGCACCAGTCCCTAGGTTCAATCCCCAGTACCACAGAAAAATTAAATTGGTTGGTGTTGTTTTTAAATATACAAAGGATGTAATGAATGACAGAACAAAGGGCAATAAAAAACAATTAGTGACTGTTTACTAGGCTCAAGATACTGTTTTAAATCTGCCTTTCCAACTTCGTTGCACTGTCTAGATATTATATATAATAATAGATATGAATGATAGTAAACCTGTTCAGCACCTAACAATGTAAGCACTAACATGGTAATTGTAACATTTGAATCATTAGATATTTCCTCAGTTCTATTAAGGTGACATAAGAAAATTTGCCGAGGTATTTACTGAATGAATGAACTATAGTAATCAATTTCAAAAAGTGCAAAACTTCACCACAGAAATTTTCTCCTCATACCTTCTTGCTTTGTTTCTCCTTTTATTTCAGTGTAATCGAGCAGACATCTCATTCACTTCTACTTTTTAATCAGCACGAAGCTGCATACTGAAGCACAATAAATAATATATAGCAGTGTAATCACATCAAAATAGAGTATGCATCAAAACCTAACAAAAGAGCTATTCAGAATTTTGCATAATCATATTAATCAAAGATAAAAGCTAAGGGATAATGTGTTTGGAAAGGAAAGCAGAAATGTGCTCACATATATTATATTTTACCAATTACATGATCTTACCATTGAAGCCATTAGGCTTTTAAACATAGAATAAAATCATAGCATGTTACATTTAGGGAAAAAAAACACTTAGAAATCATATAAATCAATTCCATCAGAAGTTAAGCATATTTCCTATCTCAAATCAGATACCAAATCAGTCACTCAAGAATGAACACAAATCAGACTGGCTTTAAATCCATTATTCAAGGTCACTACCAAGATGAAGTTGTGCTTATATCTTCACTGTTTTGCAAAATTCAAGTGTGTGCTTGCTATGACCTCAACATCCATGGAAACCAGATTGAAATATCCATCATAAAAGGGCCAAAAGAGGTATGAACTTCAAATGGCAATACTCATACAAATAGCATGTATTGTGCTTCCTCTGTCCAAGTATTTTACAAGGCTATAGCTCATCTAATCTTCACATTAACACAATTATATGAGTATCCACATGTTAGAGATGAGTAAACTAAATTACATAGAAGTCAAATAGCTTGCCTATAATCAAACCACTAATGAGTGGCTACAGAGTCAGCATTTAGTGTACAGATTATAATAACTTTAACCCAGTCACGATTACACTAAGTTCTACTATGTACTTGTGTCTTAGTTAGATTTTCTAGAACCAATGGTTGTAAGAGAGCAGATTTAATAGAGAACATTTAGAGATTACAATATTCACCCACAAGCCAAATGCAGGAAATCCTGAATGTCCATCTAGGCATTAGAAACCCAAAAGATCCAACTGAGGACTGGGAGCCCACAACACTGTCCCATGTACGTCTGTGCCTGTACATGATGGCTGAAGAAATCCTCACTGGAACCAGGATACGATGCTCGCACCAGAGATGACAACCAGAGCTCCTCTGAAGCAACAGCAGCCATCCTTGACAACAGCAAAGCCCCAAGCTCCTTCCTCGACCAGAACAGCTGAGTACCTTTTGGGAGAACCAGCCGCAGCAGAGCTTCTCCTGGGAAACAGCCTGCCAACTAGCCATGGCTCTCACTCTTCCTTATGTTGCATCAGCAACAATCCTCAGGTGGATCTTCTATGCCGAGCATCACACCAACTCAGTCTAGCTGGGCATTCCAGCTCAAGTTGACCACATTAAATCCACCACAACTTGCACTTAGTTAAAAATTTTTTTGCTCTTTCTACCTCCTACAATTGCAAAGGAGAGCCTCTCTAAGAACAAGACTCTCATCCCTGTCTGTGCCAAATTCCAAACAATGTTTTCTCTGCAAGATTATCATTCTTATCAAATCATTTCCTTCTACTTTCATGCCTCTTACCCTCTCTTACATTATTCCCTTAAACCAACATTCAAACATATTCAGTCTATTCTCCAGCCCCTCCTTCAGCCCACAGCTATTCTAAAATACCTCCCTGTCTCTCATCTCCTTCATAGCTCATTATCAATTCAGTCTGTCTCCCCTTACCAATTATCCATCAATGCCAAACAACTGAAATCCACTTTATCATAGTTACATATTGGTCAAACCCTAAAATATAACTATATCTGTCATTTTTTCCTGAGCTCTAAATCTATAGACCTGAGTCAATTGCTCACTCCACTAGGATGACCTCAGTTACTTGCAACTCAACATATGTAAAGTCAACCACAGTGAATGACACCATCAAGGCGATCTAGACTTTTTTCTAACAAGCTCATCAAAACTCTTCCAGCCTCTCCCCATTGCCTCGTTCTAAAGCCACTTCCATATTTTTTGATTTGATTTGTAATGCCAGCACCTCACTTCTCTGTACTAAAATGCGACTCAAGCCCCAAATATGAGAGAAATATTCGAAACCTCTCATTCCTTCTCCCTCTCCCCACCTCGCATATAATTTCCATATATCACCAAATCCCATTAAATCTACTTCCTAAATATCTTTCCAAACAATCCACTTTCCCATTTGTAGTTCTAATGTCCATCTATCATGGTTACCATCTATTATGTCTGCTTATTAGTTTCCTATTGCTGTCATAACAAATTGCCACAAATGTAGTGGCTAAAAAAAACATGAATTTATTTTCTTATAATTCCATAGGTCGTAAATGAGGCATGGGTCACAGTGAACGAAAAGCAGGGATTAACAGGGATGTGCTCTTTTCTGTAGTTTCTATGTCTTCGCCTTGTCCACCTCTCAGAGTTCACTCATATTCCTTAGTCGTGTTCTCACAGTGTAAATGCCCACAAAAGCAGGTGGCTAATTACAGCATGAATTGAACTGGGTATTTCTTCTGCTTTAAAAATTTAACATTTTTCTCTTGGATTCAAACAAGACTCACACACTCACAATATATTTTAAATGTCCAAGACTCAACTAAAAGTTATTCAATATTTGAAGAATTTAGAAAGGATGAACTCACACTCAAAAAGACAACCAACAGATGTCAAGGCCAAGATGCCATGGATACTTGCAATTGTCATCAAAAGAGTTTAAATAACCTATCATAAAAATACTCAAACAAATAATTGAAAATATCTTGAAATAAACATTGAAATAGAAAATTTCAGCAAATATATAAAGCATACTAAAATAAAATTAAAGAATTGAAAGACACAATTACCTAAACTAAGAGGAAAAAGAAAAACCCCACTGTGTGAACTCAACAGACAAATGGAAATGACAGTAAAAAGTCAGTAAATTTAATATAATTAATAGAAAATATGTAATATAATCAATGGAGAAACAAAAGTACGAACATAACCTCTGGAATTTCAGAGACAGTAACAAAAGAGCTAATATTTGTATTACTAGAGGTCAAGAAGGAGAAAAGAAAGAAGATAATACTGAGAAAATATGTGAAAAAATAATGGCTGAACATTGCCCAAGAAGTAGAATAAACAGGTAGGTAGGTACTTGAAGGAAAAAAGAGGGGGAGGAAGGAAAGGAAAAATCAACAAAAGACTCTTTGTTATAGAAGGCAGAATACTATATACAGAAGGAATAATTGTTTTTGAAAATCAGCAATGAACACTAAAACTAGAGAAAAAAATTTAGTATGGAATAGTCACTTACACAATATCAGAATATGTCTTAATATTTGTAACTTTTTAATTACAAAGAAAATAATGCTAAATTTGTAGTTGGGAATTTTGGTAGGAGTCACTTTAATCATTGATTAGTGTTAAGATCACCATAATTGCGAACAGCTGACATTTTCTGCCTTCTGATAGGCTGCACCAACAATCACACAACTCCGTGTTATTGACATCGCTACCAAGAATATATAATCGGAATCCAAACACAAGAAAATCTCATGTGCACACAGATGGAGAATATCTTTAAAAAATAACTGGCCTGTGCTCTTCAAAAATGTCAAGATCAAGAGAAATGACATCTGTAGAACTGTTTCAGATTAGAGCTAATGGAGATAGGGTAACTTAGTGGAATACACACAAGATTGATTCTTACACTGGGAAAAAATAAAACCATGAAGAATGTTAATGAGATAATTGATGGCACTGGAATTTACACCAGTGATTACATAATAGTGTCATATTATTTTACATTTTCTGAATTCAACAAATATAATTTTACTTATACTTAGGAAATGTATGCTAAAATATTTAGAGATAATGAGGCATGATAGATTTCCAATTTACTCTGAAATCATTCAGAAAACAAAATGTGTGTGTGTGTGTGTGTGTGTGTGTGTGTGAGATAGAAAGTAAATTCCTTAAAGGAACAGTAGAAATATCTATCATGTCCAATTAACTCTTGAATAATAAAGAATAATTAAGAAAAGAAACTTAGTGGAACAAACTGAAATCCAGGAGACTGGATTACATTTAGGTCAGCTACTTATTAGCTTTATGGGAAAGTAACTTAACCTCTCACAGCCTTGCTGCTTTCATACAAAAGGACATACAGGGTTACTTATGAGAAACAAATGAAGTAACAACTATAATATTGTCACAAGGTTGATAAATAACAGATTTTAATTGAATAAGTTGCATAGAGATATGTGGAAATATTTCCTACGTCAGGGTGAGCAGAATCTGCTTGTAGGGCTTGGGTGAATTTGCAGCAGTCATGAGGAGGTCTTCCCTAACCCTGGCCGTGACAATTTAGTCAGCAATTCAAAAGCAAATGGCAAGGAAAGAATGAAGATTTCCGATACTTTAAATGGATGTTCCTTGAGAACATACTTTTAAGTGAAATAAATCAGACACTCATGAGTACACATCGAATTGTTTCCCTGCTATGAGAAACCATAAGTGTAAATACGACAAAGAGGTGTAATAGATATAATAGGAAGATAATATACAAAGGAGAGGAGCACTAGAAAGAGAGAAGGGGGAAAAGCAGGAAGGGAAAAAAAGGAAAGAAAGGGGAAAGGGAAATCATGGAGAAATGTGAATAAACCTGCTGTAAATAGGAATGGAGGGAATGGAACAGGGAGGGAGGAAAAGGGGGGAAACCAAGATGCATCATGTACAGGTACAAAATAAATGAGATGAATGTGATCATTATATGTGCATTGTACCAATATATGTTCTTGGTTAAAAGTTACAAAAAATAAAAAAAGAAAAAAAGAATTCAGTCATTTCTAGGTAGACCACATCTAGAAAAGCTTATTTGTCTCTGCTGTCAACTAAAGCCATATTAAAATAGGCTAAAGAATGGTTTTATTATTTATTTTTAATTGACAGATAATAATTGTAGATACTTATGGGTTTGGTATTCAGGGTTGTGTAATTCATTATGTCATTATTCGTTTCATGAATGAAAACATCTAGAATCATCTCTTCTAGCTACTTTGATTTATACAATGCAATAGTGTTAACTATAATCAGCCTCCTAAATAATAGTGCACCAGAACTTATTCTATCTAGCTACATCTCTGAACCCATTAGTCAATGTTTCTCCTTCGCTCCCCTCCTCCACTCTCCCCAATTCTCTCTTGCTACAAACTTGGTTTTGCTTAAATTACACAAATGAGTGGCACCGTGTGATATCTCTCTGTCTGTGCCTGGCTTATTTCACATAACTTTAGGATCACCAGTCCCATCAGTGTTGCTAAAAAAGACAGGATTTCATTTATTTTTATTACTGAATAATATTTCTTTGTGAGTGTGTGTGCGTGTGTGTGTGCGCACACGCGTGCGCGCAGTGTTTATCCATTCATCTCTTGATGAATACATAGTTTGATTCCATAGCTTGACCATTACGGATCAGGCTATTATAAACTTGGAACTGCTGTTGTCTGTTCAATATGCTGATTTGATAACCTTGGACATATATCCAGCAGTGGGATGGAGGCATCAATCCATGAGGACAAAATAAAATGTGAAAGGACATACGGCCAGTAAAATTTTATAATGTAAAACTTCAATAGACCAGGTAATAATTTAGAGCAAACCTGAGAAAGGCAGTTCTTGAGTTCAATGTAGGCTAAACTTAGAAACCACTTAATTTTCTTTTCAGAAATCCCCAAAGGTTCAACAATTGGTAGCTTTATTATCTCAGTAAATGGACATCAAGATGGTGTCAATGATGTTGAACATTTTTTCATATATTTATTTGCCATTTTTATTTCTTCATCTGAGAAATGTTTATTCATTTCAGATGCCCATTTTTGGATAGGGTCTTTAAATTTGGGAGGTTTGATCTTTTTGAGTTCTTTATATATTCTGGATGTTAGACCTTTATCTGAGGGACAGCCGGCAAAAATTTTCTCCCAGTTTGT
>PVJO010022260.1:0-28406 GCA_004026905.1 Hystrix cristata | reverse complement strand
CACTAGCACACTCCTCATACAATAGGAACATATTTTCAAGTCTGACACTTTTGTAAGGTATGTGCAGATTCTGAGACCAAAGGAATTTAGATATTAAAGATGTATTACATTAGGAATTTTGAGATGAAATTAAGCAGAATCATGTGTGATCATAGCAGAAATCTTAACACTGTTCTACTGTCTCGTGGCAGTATGAGTTACTATACAGTGGGAAACACCTAAGGCCGCTGCAATACCCACTTTACCGCAAAGGCCTGCATCTTCCTCGCATCTTTTCACCCTACAGGGTGATTCAGAAGTCTCAGAACTGTTTGGGTCAATCCCTGTTCTTATCCAGAGAAGTAATTTTTCAAAACCTTTGTATATACCTTAGTCCTATGTATTTCTCTTTTCCCCGTCCCCTAAATAAAACTATGTTCAGTCAACATTTTTAAATAAATAAAGGGTCAAGCAGTGAGATTTCCTTGACTCACATTCAAACCCTTACCCTTGATTTTGTGGAAGAAGTCTGCATTGAAGTTTTAATGAGCTTTTATTCTTATTCATTACATATTTTACTAGATACCTTACTTAGATCTTTCTATTGGTATTGAGAGGTAGAGAGGTAGATAAAGATGATTGGTAGAATAAAATTCAGGGATGACTTAGTTTGGGACCGTTAAGTCCATCTTTCACCATTAAAAAGTTACCTTTACTCATTGCATAGAGCAACCAGTGATGAAGAATGTCAGTTTGCAAAACAAGTCAAGTTCCTGTAAGGGAAGGTGGGAGAAAGTTGTAAGGACAGCAACAGAATGTGCTTTCAAATTCTTTAGAATCATGGAGGGAAAAATGAAACAAAGTAATGGTGAGCAATGTGAGGGATAAGCCATTTTGAAATAGTAATTTCTTAGAAAAGAATTAAAAAATACCACAGTGATAAATGCACAAACCACGTTCATAGCAACGCAATTTGTGATAGCTAAGTCTTGGAAACAACCCAAATGCCCAACAACTAAGGAATGGTTAAAGAAAATGTGGTTTTTCTACATAATGGAGTACTACTCTGCCATAAAAAAGGATAAACTAGAGATATTTGTAGATAGATGGATGCACGTTGAGAACATACTCTTAAGTGAAATAAATCAGACACTCATGAGTACACATCAAGTTGTTCTCTGATATGAGAAACCATAAGTGTAAATAAGGACAAAGAGGTATATTAGATAGTATGTAAAAGAAAGATAACATTCAAAAGACAGGAGAACTAGAAAGGGAGAAGGGGGAAAAGAAGGAAGGGAAAAAGAAAAGAAAGGAGCGAGGGAGAAAATGTAAAAATGTAAATAAACCTGCTATAAATAGGGGAAGGGTGGGAGAACAGAAGGGAGGGGTGGGGAAGAGGGGAGGAAACAAAGATATATCATGTACAGGTACGAAATAACCATGATGAATATGGTTATTCATTATTGATGAACAATGTACCAATACATGTTCTTGGTAAAAAAAAAAAAAAGCTGTAAAACATTTCTATTAAACAGAAAAATCACTAACATATTTACAAATGTCCCTAAAATGTAGTTAAATTTAATAATAACTGTCATTTAAGAGCGTTAAATTTAGTTTCTTCTAAACAAAAATAAGATAAACATCATGGATCTTTGACATTTTAATCTAATCTCTTATAATTTACTTATCTTCTTGTCCTCAAACAATGCTTGGTTTATATCTGGAGCAGTGCTCTTGTTAATTAACACAAATATGTATCACACAATAATTTTTAATATGGGTTGATGAGAAGTCTGGAAAACACCCATATTAAGACATTTTCACCTAACAGTTTCTCCTGCCTGTTGAATGCCTATTTTCTCTGTAGTATAAGAACAGTTTTAATTGTATATTACAATTTTATTTACTCTAGAGGAAAAGAGAACCTCACCTGTACCTAAAACCAGGTATAGCAGGAAAGAACCCTGGAGTTGAAATTTGATGAGCAGAAATAAAACTGAAGAAATGAAGAAAAATTAACTTCATATTGTAGGCAATATGGAAGATGAGAATCCAAAATCAAACTTCAAGTGTTTTAGGTTTGAATGCAACGAGTTTGTCAAAACCGCAACAAAATAAACACGGGATGACAGGAAGTGTAAATGACAGCAGTTGCTAGTTTTATTAGCTCATCCTGATCATGTAGCGCCTCACAGCACCAGCTGAATGGTCTGTGCATCTGCTACCTGCTGTAACATACGCTCACCAGGTTGCCTGGTATGTATTTTATATTTTTATCTAGATCCTACATTAATCCTGTCAGTAAAAAAATAAAAAGAACTGGAAAATATCCATCCTGGCATACTGTCTCACATCTGTGGGAATAACATATGTCAACACACAAACTATTAGTGTTACCTGAGCATTTACTCATTTACTCTACACCAAGAAATTACTATCGGTTCTCTCTTGTTTTCTCATCTCAGTCCTATAAATAAAAAAAAAAAAAAGCAAAAGAGAGCACTAAGGCTTTATGGCCCATCCTGGGTCACACTGCAGCTAGAATTTTGACCCACATGTCTGCGTCCAAAGACTGTGTGTTTAACCACCTCCCTGACCACCACTTTGGCTGCAGTCAGAAATACTTTCGTAATAATCAGAATCCAATGCAGATCTCAATTCTCTGTGTCTCAAATTTTAGTCAAACTTCTATTAACATCCAAAGGGAAGAAATAAGTTCCCAATGACACCAATCCTCTCAGTACTAGCATTTTTGACACGTGAAAAGAAACCAATATTTCTCTGAATTTATTTAAATTTTCTCTTCATACTCATATTGAAACACGCTGGTGGGATCTTTAGCTTAGCTAATTTTTAGGCTGACTTTTTTTTCTAGTGACCTAAAATACTCAAGGATTTTTTGAGGGGGAGGTGCTGGGGAACACTTGAGGATTTTAATGCCCGTCCTCAATTATATCTAGATTTCCTTTAATATCTACAACAAAAGAATGAGTATTGATTGCTTTTTACTTTATCTTTACTCAGATCACAGCTTTATCTTTTGTACACATGGAGATTTACTAGATGAGACCTTAGTAGTATGGAGCATCAGTGCTGGTTGCCACCACTTAGAAGTTTCCATCCCTCTTCCTCCTTTGGGAAGTATATATCTTGATAATGTGGTAACATATTTTAATTAAGTTATTCAGTACTATAATTTTTCAATGACTCTGACACTTAATTTCAACTTAATTTATTATCTTGGCTTTAAAATACTACTTAAACATTTGTTGAAGAAAAAAGAGGAAGGCTTTAGAACTATTAACTATTATCAAATTACAGTCTTCTGTAATTATCACCACAACACATTAACTGTCTGAACTAAAACATACAGGAAAATAAATTAATTACTGATGTTGGGGATGTAGTTCAGTGGTAGAGCAATTGATTAGCAAGCGCAAGGCCCTGAGTTCGATCCCCAGCACCTGCAAAAATTAATTAATCAATTAATTAGTTTTGAAAGCTTGTATGTCATTATGACTCTGAATCCATGATGACATGCTATTACATCCTTGGAAAGTATTTGCTATTTGTTAGTTTATTCATTCTAAGTGATAAATATGTCATTTACATTACATCTCAAAGTAAACTTGAATCCAAAAAAACTCATAGGAGTGAATTATAGTTACTTTTTTACCAATGAATAATTATTTCTGTGCCAGGAGATACTTACATTGACTTTATCTGCCTCCTCTTTTCAATTGCAAAAGTAATAATTATATTTTATAAAGCATTTAGATGTACGAATTATAGTGAAAAATAATATTAAAAAATAAACCATCTTTGTATTACTTGGAAATTAGAGTTGCAGAGAGAATAAACTGGTATTTGGGAGTTTCTCATGGAAAATTTTGAAAATACCAATATACACCTAGAATAGGTAACTATTACAATTAAAATAGCTAATTAAATTATGTTAGTATACCAGTAAGGCTGTGATGTACTTGTAAGCTTCATAAATTGTTAGTCAAATGAAATATAATATAACTACTTGAAAAAGAATTTATTACAATATTAAATATACACTTAATTCATGATGTGGTAATTCATTGCTGGGTATTCCTAGAGAAAATACCCAGCAATAATGAAAACTTACATCCTCCAAAAAACATGAATGTATATAGTGTCTTAATTCCTGACTGCTGAGAACTGGAAAACATCCAAATGCTCTCCAACTGATGAGTGCAAGACGGAAAGTAAGGGAAAGCCACCATTTTCTATCTTCAGGAATGAGAAGACATAGGCCCACAGGGCTTTTTCTGAGAATCCGGTTCATTTGGTATTTTGGATATCTGTGACTGTCAATGATATTTTTTGTGGAGTTCCTGATCTCAGTGGCAGTAATAATATTCAGATTCCCTAAAAACTATCAGTGTACCTGAGATTCAGTCATTGCAATAATTCTGTAAGTACATAATTTCTTAAACTCAAGCCCATTCTGTTTGAAATACTCAGAGTGCTTAATCCTTTGTACTAAAGATGCTCAAATGCAAGAATACTATCTTCAATTTAAATGCACATTTTGAGGTATTCTAATTTTCAATTTGAGGTATTCAATTGTTCAAAGAGAACAAAAAATGAAGGGACTGTGTAATCAGAAGTCAAAATAATTCTATATGTCCAGAATTGTTGTTGCTTTCAGTAGAAGAGATCCATTTCCTATAAAAATACTGGAATGCCTGAGTTTTCAAGTTTTCCCTTCAAATACCATAATATGAACATGGGAGGTTCATGCATACAAGAAAGTAAGCTCCCCAATTCCCTTACTACTAAAGATACACGGCAGCATCCTGGGAACAAATGATAACGATGGACCATTTTGTAGATCTACATGAGCAAGTCACACATCCTTTTTTGCCTGTGATAAAGACGTCATTATGGATAATGTTCATTAGATGACAAATAAGTACCTTTGAAAATGCCAAAGAAGGTTTTGGGGAAAAAAACCGTTTCAGGTTATTTTCTAAAATATAGCATGTAAAGAGATTGAAAATTAAGTAGCTATTGAGAGCCTTCATAGGAAAATATGGAAAGGAGTCAAACACTGGTGAAAGGCATAAAAGGGTCATTGCTAAATTCAATGTAAACTTCAGAGTCTTTGAGAAAAGAAGTGCTCTGCCAAGTGTTTTGTCCCAGTTTAATGAAGAAATATGTAGAGCCAAGTAAAATGACAGATTACACAAGTGGGTTTGCAGATTGAATTTCAAAGGAAATTTGATAGTCTACATTCAATTTACATATTTAATTCTTTTGTTGATCTGATACAATAATATCTAAGTATTACATCATGATAAAGCAAGGTTGTGCCATATTCAGGTATCCTCATAAGTATACAACCCCGAGGAGATCCCTTTAAAGAAAGAATATACTTGAAATGGTATCAGAACATATGGCTAAATATTTCCCCTTACAGTTTTATAAAATCATATCTTCTTAGGGTTGAAACGTGTATTAAAAGCATAAATAATTAAAATTAACTAGGTTTATCTTTTAGCAGTATTCATCACTAGTGATTTAAAAAATCTATATACTTTTTTGCTCTTTCATCTACTTTGAAGAAGATGAATTGTGTCTTGTATTGTAAAAAGGAAATAACGTGCTAAAGATTTTAGAATCCAACTCTGTTTTTTTAATGATGGTATGATAACACCATATGTTCTAGTTTCCCATTTTTATGTAATATATTCATACCTAAATTATATAATGCATATCAGAATCTAAATAGAAGTTCATTTTTAATATGCCTTTTGGTTTCATATATTAACAGGAACACATTTTAAAACTGGTTTATACTCAGTAGTTATTAAATATCTTGTTTTTGTTAAGCGTTTTAATATGAATACCTCAGGAAAGGGATGGAAATTTACTAAGAACTTGAAATAGAACTATTATCTATGTATAACAAATGTTTTATTTTGCTTTCACTTTAAAACAGATGCTAGGAAAGGCAATCTAATGTCTGTTTTTGAAATATGCACATAGGACATTTTGCGTTTTTAAAACCATATGGCTTTGTCTGCAAATCTAATTATTTTTGGTAAAGATGTAGTGTAATCAGCATAATTTTATTCATTCATATTTAACGTTATAAAAAAACAAATTCTATGTGGTTAGGGAATTATTCATAAGCTTTCTGATTAAGTGATACCTATAATAATAGATAATAGATAAAGGGGCTGGTGATTTAGGTCAGTGATTAGAGTGCTTACCTCACAATCTCAAGGCCCTAAGTTCGAGCCCTAGCATCAAAAAAAAAAAAAAAAAAAAAAAAAAAAAAAAAAAAAAAAAAAAAAAGATAAAATGCCTGCACTAGAAATCTTTCTTAGAAATGAATATTTGATCTTACAGGATACAATATACAGAACAAAATGGGAATAGAATATTTCTCTCTAAGCAGAGTAACAAAATTGGAAATGAGTTGAAGATGAGAAATAAAAGGGTAAAATAATTCCATATGTTTATCATATTAAAAAATCCACGAGTCAAAAGCGCATAGGAGAAATTGGACCATACCAAAATTGAACAGCAATTAAATGTATTAAAAACTTATGGATAAATCTAATAGTTTGGATGGAAATTAATAACCTCAAATACACCTGTTTAAAATAAAAACTTCTCAAAGATTGGACATTATTGACACCATCATTTAACATATATATTTTAAAAGATAAAAAATGTAAAAAGTAAATAAGAGGGAAAATTAATAAAACAATACAAATAAAAAATTTTAAAAACTGATCAAATAAACTTCCAGAAAATTGAGCAAAAAAAAAGACTAAGATAAAATGTGTAAATAATATCACCTTGTACTTCTCATAGGTAATTCACTTAATGTGCACAACACTCTAGAGCAATGTGCACAACATAGTCATAACTGTCCAAGTTTACACAACGGTCCAGGAAGTGAGTTCATGGAATCTGTCCTTAGTGTTCTTTTGATTAACCACAGTGTATTTCACCACTAAATAATACTATGAAATAACTCATGCCAATACATCAGAGATTTTAAGTAAAATGGACACTCATGGCCAGTGACTGCATCATATTTAATTCTCACTTTCATAAGAGACATTTTTCTAAGATCTAGGTTATCCCTTTTCCTTTTCCTCACTTTTTCTAGGCAAGCAGGGATGAGTCAACTAATAAATTTGAAACGAATAAACACCATATTGTCAGGTCAGTATCTCCTAATTCCTCTTGGTAACTGGCCTGCCAAGAGAGCACGTGACTCTCACTTCTCCTGGCCAAAGGGGGCTGGGGGTTTGCCCCCTGTGTTTAGCAGGGTCCTTTTTAGTGACTGGTTATGTTTTTAGCCTAAACTTCAAAATCATGCTTATCAGAAATAAAGGTGGTAACTGCTTTCCATCTACCTTTTTTTAGTCTTTGAATTTCTTAAGAACATGAGGAGTTTACCAGGAAATAAAAATGTTATGTATTCTCTTCAGATATTGATACCTGATGCACAGAAAAATAGCAGGAGTGAGGTTTTGCAGAGGAAAGACACCACACAGAGATGAAGCTTCTGGCAGTCAGGACATGTGGCTTTAACCATCAGGAGCAATGTACTAGCACAGGCCTTTGAGCTTGACAGTTTGTCCTTTTCTGTTTTGTACAATGTGACTGTTTATCTGGTGTGTGGCTGGATAACTTTAAGCCTTAGGTCATGTAAAATTTTTACTCTGGGTCATAGAAGCTCACAGTAGATGGTAAGTTAGAAGAATGAGCCATGTATACATACTTCCTTACTAATCTCTTTCTTTTTCTTAGTGAACCACCCTGAAACATCTCTATATGCATGTTCCATCTCTTTCTGCTCTGACATAAAAGCACCTGGCCATGAAAGAGGACAGTTTTCCAACATCTGCTGAGACTGGTAGATACATATTTAACTCCTGCAAGCTGCATCATTTAACCTAAATTTTAGCAAAAGAATAGAAGTGATACTTTGGTCTTCCATTTATTCATTCATGTAGTTGGTTTATCAATTCATTCAAAACTCACATATGGATGAAAGCTACTAAGCATTGGTAACTTTGGAGTCAACAATCCAGAGTATAAACTGACATTTGTAATATGAACAAGAAGTAAAATTGGAAGTACATTGAAATAACTGGAATTGAAACTTCTTGCATGGCCATAGTGGGGACTTCAGACTTTGCTGGTACCTTAATAAAAGTAGGACCTGTAGAACGGTGATCCTGCTAAGGATCCATGGTGCATGGCTGTTTTGCCCACCGCCGGATTTATGGACCTCCAGCACTCAGCAAAGGCATCACTCTCATCAAAGTTCAGGCTGTATTTTCAGTAAGCACTATAAATAGGCCACTAAAAATCCTTTTTCTATTTCTTCTGAACTCTCTCCAAAGTCTTTTGATCCATAAGTTCAAGTGTCACTCGCTATCATAAATTATCAACTTGGTTTTTGGATTTGTTAATTACAAAAATTTTAAACATTTCAGAAATCTGATATATAGCTTTCCCCATGATAGAAGTGTAAATTTTTTTTTAGTTTTATTTTAATGGTACATTTTAGATGTACATACTGATAACATTCATCATAGGGGGTTTGTACCTGTACATTACATATATTGTTGCTTCTTTTTTTTCCATTCCCCTCCCCTCACCCCCTCCTTCCTCCCTAGTTACAAAAGCTTTGTTTCCATTTTTTCCTTCCATTTCTTATTTCTCTTGTTCCTCTGTTCTTTTCCCCCTCCCTTGTTCCCTTTCCCATTTGGACATTTCCTTCCCTTTCCCAATATAATACATTTCAGTCTTTATTTACACTTCCGTTTCTCACACCAGAGAAACTATGCGGTATTTAAACATGTGTGTCCGATTTATTTCACTTAAGAGTATGGTCTCAAGATGCATCCATTTACCTAGGAATATCTGAAGCTTATCATTCTTTATGGCAGATTAGTACTCCATTGTATAAAAGAAGGGTAAATTTTGTTCCACAAGTCAGGATTAAATGAAGGAGACCTCTTATTCTGAAGAAAGTATGTAGTTTACCGATACCCTTACATAATCACAAACCTGAAGTTAAAAAATAACAATCAGCAAGGCTTGTACATGAAATACTCTGTGTCCAGGAATGAAATATACTCAGGAAGTTAAGATAAAACTAGGCTGGGTTTGGGAACCATACTTACAACAGAAAAGGAGCAGTAGAAGTATGAAAAGAAAATAAAGAAAGGTAGAGTGACCAAATTAAGAAAAGACAAACCTCCTTTGTCATGGGTTGACAAAATGAAATTGTAAAAAAAAAATCTTGAAGGACAGAAAAGCCTGACAGAACAAAGAAAATGCTACCTACACACACCTTTAATTTTGCTTAATAAATTTTTAGTAGAATGAAAGTGATCATTAGTTCAGGAATATTGCTTTGTGCCACATGAAATCTGAAGGAGAAAGAAGTATAAGTAAAATAATTGTTTTAAAAAAGGAGATTAAAATGTAAGAACTTTGGGTAACAGTTTTACTAGAAGCATAACATAGCAAAAGATAAAGGGAAAATAGAAAGGCTGGACAATCTGAAAGCTGACAAAAGACAATGATTGTCAACAGGAACGCACCTCAGCAGTGCTGGGTTTCTGTGCACTCGGGACCTTGGCTTCAAAGCATCAAATGCTATTTTATTTCAGAAATGTGGTAAAAGTTATTATTCTGCTGAGACATGGGAGTGAGGAAAAAAATGTAATGGGATAGAGTAAGAATCATTATCGTCAAAGGAACGCAAGCATCTTTGTCACTAGTAAGCTACCACAATCCAATCAGTAAAAGTTGACTGAATTCAGGCCCTCATGCATGCTTGGCATGTGCTCTGACCCTGAGCTACACTCCCGTACACGTTTGAGTAAGCAAGACTTGCTGACAGAAAATGCCAATAATGCAAACTTCTAAACTTTGCCAAAATAAGTGCAGGTAATGCTTTGCTCACTGGAGACATCATAGGTTGATTTTTTCCGTAGTTGGGTAAATATGTCACTTGTTACATTTCTACCAGTCAAATTTAATATCTCAATGAGCAGACTCTGAACACTTGCATGGACTCTGGAAATCTACTGCAGCTGAAACTCGGGGCAAATTCTCCCACCAGATACCACTCAGGTACCACCGTCACCTTTGGTAACACTAAGTTCTTGGTTTCTGGGAATGTAAGTTTCTTGAGTTAATTGATTAAATACACCCATACAAATGCAATTGACAAGAGTAATGGAAAAATGTGGTGAATGCTTAAATTTAAAAATTTAACAATTATTGTGGTAGGCAGTATATTGCCTTTAGTTTCACAAAGAACATGCTTCTTCAATCCTTCTTGACACTTTCTGAAGCAGTTCTGGAAGTCCTCTCTCAGGACTGTCTTAGCTGAACTGTCCTGGCTGCCTCCATGTCCCGAACTGATGCAGAATGTTCACCTTTCACAATCATTTTCACTTCTGAGAAGAACCGGAAGTTGCACAATGGTAGACTCAGCAAACAAGGTGGATGAAGACACACCTAATGTTTCTCCTGTTCTGATTTCCTGTTGGTTGGCACTGTGCAGCAGCATTCGCAGTATATATTTTTTTAATCATTAATCATAAAGACACAAAAGAGGAATTCCAGAAGTGTTTCAGAAACTGGCAAGAACTACGGCATAAGTATGTTAGAAGTTAGCAATCTTTAGAGAGAGATTAACAGCAATATATATTTCGCTGTAATAAATTTGTTTTAAAGTTAACCATTTGCCATATATTCTGATATATATACATATAAATTTATATATAAAATATATTTCATAATATATAAAAATTTAGTAAGAGCTGTTTCAAGGCTATGATAAGCTTGTGTGTTCTATAAACTTTTGAACTCTATGAAAGTGAAACACAAAGCAATTTGGCATTAGACTTTTTACCCTTCTCAAGATAGCATTGAATCTCAACCATTTCCATGAAAAATAACTCAGCTTACAACTTCTCAAGTGACTCCAGCTCTACTCAGGCATTAAGATCTGGTCTGTCTGAGGCTGAACAGAATTATCCACTGAATATATATATATGGCATTTAAAAATATGTATTTTACATTTTTAAAGAAAGGGTCTTGCTAAGTTCCCCAAGCTAAACTTGACCTTGTGGTTCTTCTCCTGTCCCAGCCTCCTGAGTACCTGTGATTTCAGGAGAGAGCCATTAAACAGGGCTTTGTGTTGTATTTTTAAGCCCTTCTGGTGCTGGTATGTTTTTACTAGTGCCTTTATATAATTTCTTGATTTCCCTGAAGAATTATAATTAGATACACTGAAAACCATGACATTACTGGATTTGGAATGGAGGATAGATTCAGCAATAAATTTGCTGAATTTTGGTGCAGAATGCCCTGTAAGTTAAGTAATATTCTCATTTCAGTGACTCACATTTTACACTGTTCTGAAGACATACATTGGGAGACTTGACCTTACTGCAGTCATTAGTCAATAGAAGCAGGCAAAAATAATCAGTAAATATATCAAACATCTGAAAATTAAAATGAACACAATTTCCTTAATTGGTATTTATAAAACAATACATTTAACCTCTGCCAAATACACGATCGTTTCAAGTTTTCATACAATAGTAACCAAAATATCATATGTTAGGCAATAAAGACAGCTTCCAAAAGATAATAACTAATTGCAATCATTTAGTGAATGTTATTTCATTGATAGTAGAATTATTTTAAATGATGAAAGAAACTAGAAAATCTACAATGGCCTAGATATATATATTATTTTTTTTTTTTGAGGGTGCTGGGGATCGAACTCACGGCCTTGCACTTGTTAGGCAAGCACTCTAACCACTGAGCTAAAGCCCCAACCCCTACAATGGCCTAGATATTAAACAAATCACTTCTAAATATTCTACAGTCCAATGATAAAATCAAAACGAAAAATAGATATTTTTTAGCCTTACGAATTTGAAAACATAAACTAGCATGACATAGATAGCTATCAAAGAAATATCTAAGATAGTGAATACTGTTTACAAACAAAACTTTATCACAACTCTTTACCAGTCAATTTTCCTAAATTCAAAAAGTAGAACTAAAAATAATCTTTCCCAAAGAGTTGTGGAGAACAGAGAGAAAAGGGAATACTTAATCAAGTCTCTTCACAAGGCTGACATAATATTAGTTCTAAAACAGAACAAGAATATCACAAGAAAAAAATCCTCACATACATACACGTGTATATGTATATGAACACATACATAAACATATACATCTACAAATAAATATTTTAATATATTTATGTAGATATACAACTATAGAAAACCATTTTTCTATGTATTTATATACCCTAAAGAACTCTTAATACATCTGCAGAAGTAAACTTAAAAGATGTTTTACAAAGCCTGATGTGACTGCAAAAAAGTAGAAACAGTTTTCATAAAAAGTTAAATACATAAATTTTTAGAGGTACAGTCAATGTCATAAAATGAAATTTATAAAATAAATCCTTGTATTCCAAAATGGATAAGTCTCAGAAGTATAACACTGATTCAGAAAAGCATGTGCCTTAATGTGTAAAATATGATATTATTTGTTATTAATACTAAAAACACAAAATGTTGTTTAGTCAATTCATACTTGTAAGTCACATAAAATATTGATGAGACAATACATCATCAGTTGTAGTTTTTACTTATGTGGGAAGAAAGAGTAAAAAGCTATGCAAAGATAAGTGATAAATATAGAAAAAGAAGAGAGAGACAATAAATACAATGAATATAAAATATTCTGAGAGTTATTACTCCAACTATATCAATAATATGTTCATGTGTGAATGGTCTCAATATAGTAATTAAAATTAATATTCTATCAAGTAGATACAAAAAATAAGAATCAACTTTATATTGTCTATAAGAGACAAATGATATGGATAGGTCAGAAATAAATGGATAAAAAATATAACGTCCTTAAACTAAACAAAAGAAAGCTGAACTAGCTATATTAACTGCAAAGCAAACTTCAGAACAAAGGAAACTCCTAGAGATAAAGAGGTGTGTCAGTGATAAAATGCCCAATTCTCCAAGAAGATTGTTTATACACCTTAGATTAAAATACATGAGACAAAGTCTAATAGAATTTAAAGAATAAGTACAATTAAACATAAAAATGGTAGGTCAAAATCTTCAGAATGTGACCCTGCTTGGAGACAGAGATTTTACATGGTTAAGCAAATCAAGAAGTCATTAGGGTTGGTCATAATCTGTTTTGACTGATGTCACAAAAAGAGAAACTTTAGGCACAAACATATACGTGTGGCGAATGTCATATGAACGTGAAGCAAGAAATCACGGGAAAGTATCTACAATCTAAAGAATGCCTAATTTGCCAGCAAAGACGCCAGCAAAGTGTCAGCATCTAGGAGAAAGGCATACGTCAGCATCTACCTCACAGTCCTCTGAAGGAAGTATTTCTGCTGACACCCTGATTTTAGACTTAAAACCTCCAGATCTGCCTGACTCTATTTATTGTTTAGATCATCTAGTTTGTCCAGCTTTGTTCATAATTAATAATTTCCCCAAACTAAAAGCAGCTAGGATGTTCTTTGCTAAGCAAATATGCATCTATTTAGATTCTGACAAGTGAATCTAACTATGTTATTAAACTATAAAATAACCTCAATAAAGGAAGCAGAGGAAAAGTGCTAAGAGACTTTGGAAATGGAGGGAATCTGTAAGAACAAAGGCAGAATAAACTAGAAGCAAGGCACTCTACTCTTATTGATAAAGCTGTTTCACACACCAATACAGGCTTACAAATGATACTTGGCATACTGGAATAAGAAAAACGGGTGGTGGATGATGGGTGCAAGATTTCTCACTGTTAGAATGGAATGTTATGAATAAGAAAGGAGAGGCTAGAATGATCCTATTTGTTAAAGGACTAGTGTTTAATACATTACCACAAACTCATGTTTAGCTTAATATAGATATGGATGCTTATTTATGGCCCATAGAAAAGGGACTCTAGGTAAAAATAGGAAAGTTAAATAAACAATGGCCTTAATAATGTGTAAATACTTGCTCTTTAGTTATAACAAATACACTAAACCAATGTAAGATGACAATAAGGGGGAAAATTGGGTAAGGAATACAAGGAAATGCTTTATACTATTTTATAAACAGCTTTCTGTTAATGTTAAACTGTCTAAAATATAAAATAATTTTTTAAAAAACTATGAGAATAACTTGGAAAAATACAAAAGTCAGTTTGAAGGGAATCTCAACCGCCAAAATTTGAGACAATTCAAATGGCAATAATGGTACTAATTTATTATAATCTATAATATACAAAGTACAGACTCATGTAAATTAAGTAAATAAAAACAAAAAGGAGTGACAACCCCTCCTTGCAGTAAAATTCCAAATTAGGAAAATCAGTAGAAATAGAAAATCACCACTAGTCAATCACTGTAATAATTGCTATAGGCAAGCATCATTGACAATGGTGAAACTAGTAAATGAACGACTGAGAAGCAGACTTTTCATATAATATCAGTTTATCACCCCAAAATGTTTATTATGGAAACCTGACAGACACACAGCACCTTAATCCAATGATCAAAGTCAACCTCAAATTACTGAAACATACGAAATTATTGCCTGGTATGTTCCCCTCAGAAGGGCACAATACTCATCTTGAATTCATGCAAATAATTCACAACCACAATCTAAACGTGTAAAAATATGACAACCTAAACTTAAGTACATTCTATAAAACACTGTCTCAATATTCTTCAAAAGTGTCATGAAAACGTATGAAAGGCCCAAAATGACCAAGAATACCAGATTTAAGGAGACCAGTGAGACATGACACCTAAGGGCAATTTGTTATTCTGGACTGAATGGTCGTTTGGTTAAATTTGAATCAGTTATGTAGATTAAAGGTGTTATATGTTCCCCCAAATTCTTAAGTTGAAGATCTGACCTCCAGTGCAGCTATATTTGCGGTAAGGAGATAACTAAAGTATAATGAGGTTAAAATAAAAGGAGACCCTTGATCAACAGGATTGGTGCTTGCAGAAGAGATGCCAGAAAGCTTGCTCTTTGCGTATGTGTATCGAGAAGGCAAGTCAGCACACAGTAATACGGCAGCCACCTAAAATCCAGCCGGCACCAGACACCACCCTTGTTCATGCCTTAATCTGGGAATTCCCAGGCCTAGAATGTGTGATGAAATAAATGCCTGCTCTTTAACCCACTTGGCCTGTGCTTCTTGTGGTGGCAGCCTGAGCAGGTGAATATAAATAGTGTTCAGTAGTATTGTTAATAAATGTTATTTCCTGATTTTGAAGCTTGCACTATCATTGTACAATGTCTTACATTTGGGGAATATGAGAGACTATAAAGCTGTTCTATCCATTGCTTTTTTAGTATGTCCCTAGGTCTAAAAAATAAAATGTTTTTCCAAGAGAGCTAAAATCAAAACCAAGCAGTAGCATTTAGGCCTGAGTACTATTTTAGTAAATTTTCGAAATTTTTTGTACTTTTAAAATAATTGACCCAATAAAATTTCTATGTGGCACAATCATTCCCTTCCATGAAACTCTCCCTGGTGCACTGAACAGAAATGATGAGGCACAGAATGAAAATCAGGAGAATAATCACAAGTCTGTTCAGAAAAAGATCAGATCCTCATATCCCATTGTCCAAAAGTACGAGCACTATGAGTATGGCTGCTATGCAGGTGAGAAATGGTTATCAACTGCCTAAAGAAAATGAAATTCTCCGGTGTCTTAGTTATTTTCCCATTGCTGGACACAATACCTGACACCCACAATTTAAAGGAGGAGAGTTTTATTTTGGATCATGGTTTCAGTCATGGGCAGCTGGCTCCAAGGCAAAAATATCTGGCAGGGGGCATGGTGGACCCGAACCTGCTCAACTCATGGCAGCCAGGAAGCAGAGAGTGAGGCCGGTAGCCCAGGATGGGAATACACCCTTCCGGATCACTCCCCTAGAGCGATGGCTCCAGCCAGGCCACATCTCATTACAGCACATTCAGCTACACAACTCATGAGTGAATGAATGCACTGAGTATAGATCTCCTAAATCCAGTCACCTTCCAAACACATGAGACTTCTGTGGGACACTTTAGATATAAAATATAACACCCAGAAAAAGTTTCCCAATGTAAAGAACACCTGCCATGACCTTATATTTACATAGTCACTCTGTAAGAATTTGACCAATACCAGGTTGTTGACTCACAACCTATATAGAAAATTGTATCAAGAAAGGAATGCTGGTAACAGAAACAAAAATTAGAGGAATAAGTTAGGACAGTTTAAACTCCTTGATCGATATGAGTAATACAAGTTGCCACAGTGAATGTTTTTTTATTCATCTCTCTTCACTTTCTGGTTGCATTTCACGTGATATGTTTCATGTTCAAAAGTTCATGAAGAGACTCGATTTCTTTGGCTATTTTTTGTTTTGCTTTTCACACAGAATGATTGGCTGAAAATGTCATATCCATTCTAAGTTATTTATTGTTATGGTAACCTGTTAAGACAATGTAGACTTTTCAAAACTTTTACATGTCCTTCTCACATCCTTCATCTATAAGGTAGTGATAATAAAACTTTCAGGTTGTGATAACTTATTGAGATGATACACAAAAAGTCCATAGCACTGTGCCAACACATAAACTTGCAAAGAACTTCAGGCATTAATGCCATTTATTATCTTATTACAAATTACTAGCAAACACATTCCCAAAATAAGCAATTTAAAATGAAAAACAATTTAACATCAAATTGAAAAAGAAGATTATTTGTAAGCAAAATGGAATTTTAAAGGCAATGAATTAAGATCGCCGTGGTTGAACTGAAGCATCTTTTTGAGCTTTTTCCCCAGCTGATGGGAAATCTCTTTATGGCTATATATCATCATGTTGCTAAATCTGTTGTGAGTACATTGCAGCCCAAATCCCTGAGCTCAGCACTCTTATGGCTTCTGCCTTTTCAGCAGCTGGTAACATGGGCATGCACCACCAGCCTCGGCCATTCACATTACACATGTAACAGGGGAAATTTCATTTACAACTTCCAGTGAATTTCAAGACAGGTTTTTTAAGGCAGGCTCTTGTTTACTGTGTACTATCTTGGGCATGGCAAGTAAGTTTAGAGGTCGAAGATGTGGCAAAGCTGAACTGTTTTGCATAATACTTGAGATAGGGAAGATTTAGAGATCAGGAAATAGAAAGTTTAACCCCTGTGGACAAAAGGTAGAAAAGACTAATGCCCATTAGTGATGAGAGTCATTAAAACTAATGTTTTAAATTAGTTTGCTTTTTTGTGTGCTTTAAGACAAACAAATGTGACTAAATCCAAGACGTAACATAAATGAATTATGTGGTCAAATCCCAGGCTTACAAGATTAAAGATGAATTGTCATGTTGATGTTATGTATTTTATGTTCTCATCAATGTGAAGTTTCTAGTTTATGCCTATGAACCCCTCATTCATAATTTTTTACAGAACATTTTTCAAAAAACACAATTTTTCAAGTAGAAATATAAAAATTCACTTTATTAAAAAAAAAAAACAAACTTGTAAATGATGTTTCTCCAAAGAGTTAAAATTCTTTCTCTTCCCTTTCCCCTTCTGAACACTTCAACCTGCTATAGACTAATGTGTGCTTTCCCCCAAATTCATATGGTGAAATTTGCTCTCCACGGTTATGGCACTCAAAGGCTTGGCTTTAGTGAGGTGACCAGGTCATGAGGACTCTACTCAGAGGATTAGTATAAGAAATTCAAGAGCTGCTGGCAGATCGGTGCCCTTGTACAACAGACCTCTCTTACCTTTTCTACTATGTAAGGACACAGTTAGAAGAGAGCTGACTACAAACCAGGAAGTCTTAATCTTGAACTTTCAGTCCCCAGAAATGTGGAAAATCAAGTTTATGCTCATAAGTCACCCATCCAGCTATAGCAGCCTAAAAGACCTAAGACACAGATAAAAATTCATTAAGAAATGACAAATAAAACACAGAATACATGTTGAGAAGAGTGAAGGAGTCCAATACCAGACAGGAGTTGTTTCTGAGGTGATGGCCTCCCCACCTGGATATCCCTATGGAAAGGTGAGTGTGACGTGTGGATGAGGAGGATGTCCAGGAAAGAATGTGGCCTGATGTGTAGTTCAGAGGTCCAATCAGGCTATGAGGGTATCTTATAAAGGGAGCACTCCGTTTAGACTGTCAGAGTGATGTAAACACCTGCAGAGATGACCTTGTGTGTTCAGGGGCTCAAAGCAGGCATCCTCCATAAGGAGGACCTGGGAGAGAGATGCAATGATTTCAGCATCTGCCTAAAAGTTACCAACTTAAAATGTTATATCTGAACAAAATGAGAACCATGTTTCCTATTGGTGAGTTTTCTGGAGAGGCTTCCAAAAGGGAAGGATGAAGGAGGCAAGTACTCAGGTATTGAAACTGAACAGCATGTTGGTTACATGCAGCTAAAGATAGGCACAGAAAGAGCTTCTGAGGCTTAGTATCCTGAACTAGAAAGATACAAAAGTGGTTTTTTAAAATGAATTATGATAAGAATGTTTTATTTCTTACAAAAAGAAAAAAGAAAAAACAAACAAATGAAAAAGAATGTTTTACTTCTTGAGCAAATTATATTGCTTGTTTAGATCTAGTGTAAATACTTATCTTCTAATATATGTATTCCCTAAATATGCATTTAATGATCTTCCACTCTCTTTAGGGGAGTTTATACGAACTGGTTTCCTTCATTACTTTTTTCATAATTTCCATTTTACAAATGACAAAGGGAGAGTTAAGAGAGACGAAATCATGAATTCTACTCTTGAAGAGTTAACTAAGGGGGGCAGATATATAGAATTAAGTGCCCTAGTTTTCAAAGAGAATTAGTAGGATAATTGCAATACAGAAGGCATATCATAGATGCAATAGACTTGAAATATATTTTTATAAAAAGCAGAGATTTTCTTCAAAAGAAATATGTGATAAGCATTATATGTAAATCAAGCAAAATTCCTGTTTTACTTGAAATCTAGAGGTTCTCAATCTTCTTCATGTTAAATCTATCTGGGAAGTTGCTAAAGTGCCTCTGTCTACCAACAGAAAACAATCACTTGCAAAGAAGTCCAAGCATCAGCACATTTTTAAAGCTCTCTATATGATTCTACTGTGCACCCTACTTGAGTGTCATTGTGTTACCATTGTGTTACTAGATTATTCCAAATAAACGTTACCAGGTTCTGGACTGCTTGCTCCTCCTTCTGGAGTTGAATTTTAGGTTCTTCCCACCTCAAACAAAAATTGAACAAAATGAGTAAAAAGTGATGGGAAAGTTTATTTAAAAGGCAAAATGGAGACTGGGAGAGAAACTGGCTCTGTAGAATGAGTTTGGGCCTAACAAAGGAAAAAAAAAGTTAGAACAAATAAAAATAAAATAAAAATATGTACTGCATCTGAGAGACATGGTACAGGCTATCATGGAAAGATTTGATAGCACAGGCTTCTTGTGGTTTCCTTTATTTTATACTGTCTAAATCTCTAGGAAATGCGGGAGAACTTCCACATTCAGGTCCTGAGAGGTGGTGCTGGGATCTCACGCCTCTCAGGCTAATGTCAGGTCTAGGCCATTCTCACAAGAAGTCGCATCTGTTTGGGATCTTGTAATTAACAGGTCAAGCTTACTTTCCCAGCCAACTTTAGTCACTCCTCTCTCCCACCTCAGTGTAGTTGAGAAGGGAGCATTGTAGGTATTTCCTGCTCAGGACTGTAGAAGATAGTGTTGGTGCAATACTGGGGACAAGCAGGTGAGCCTAAGGAAGTAACCCTCAACATGCAGATCAGTTTCACTTACGTTCGCAAATGTTAAATTTGTGCCTATGTGTTTCCTACAGAACTCATACAAACGCTGGGTAAAAATATTGCTGGATCCAAAAATCACTGTTTGTGTGTGTGTGTGTGTGTGTGTGTGTGTGTGTGTGTGTGTGTGAGCTTAGAAGAGAAAGACATCTTCGAATGTATAACAAAGCAGAGAAAACCAAGGTCAACAAATTAACTGAAATGCTCTTCTGCTATTAAATGAATTCCAAGATACTTGATAGGTAAATTATTTCTGATTATTCTTTACCTGTGTTTGAAAGATCTGAACTCTTAAAAGACTTTTCAGCTTTGTCAAATAATTTGAATGTACTTGCTTATTACATGTTTTCTAAACACAAGTTTGATAAAGGAGAATACTCAATGAATAAAGGGCCTAATATGTATGACAGATGAACACGTAGAGTTGAATGAAATGAATATGCCACAAGACTTGCCTTATATATCAAAAATTTTAAGGATAATCTGAGGTAAATCATATTTTTTACAAATCTAGGTAATGCCATTCATAAGGATAAAAAAAAGGTATGCCTATTTTATTCTTAGTAAGTCTGTGTTTTATCAAATTTTCATTTTGACTGTTGTTGTACAGTCAATTAATCCTCAAAATGATGGAAAAATTACATCGTAAGTCACAAGATATCAAAAAAGCATTGTTTTTAAAATCAGAGAATCTGAACTTGTTATTGTGAAATCTAATTCTTCCATGTGGAAGTTGCATACCCTTTAAAAGGTACTGGATACCTTTAAATATACTTGGAAAGGTTTTGATCTGATCATAGTCTTCTTCTCTACAAAATAGTATTAGACATAGTTCTTATCTCACAGGACTGCGGCAAAGATTGAATTAGTTAACACATGTGAAATATTTAAAATAGTTCCTATAACAGTTAGTTTCAGTAAACATTATGCCTTAATTATCCTAATTTAACATGCCTATAACGCAGTTTGGAAAAGCACAATGAATGCTACTGTAAGACAACTAGACTGTTTTAACTACCACAGTGAACAGAGTAAAACAATTGGACAGAAACCAGAACCCTCCATTCAGTGATTAGGTAAGTTTTGGAGGCAAAACTCTTACCATTGTTATTTTATTTTCTTGAATTTGACACAATTTTAGGAATTAGTGATCATTACTAGCTCAGAATCAAAAAATAAGACCTAGAACATATGAAAAGTTGAGGAAAATTGATTTCTTTATTTAAAACAATGAACCTTCCAGATATCTTCAGGAAACAGACCTTCTATGAATTCTTCTCATCAAATACACGACAATTTCACTAATAGATATTGTGTGAGACATTAAAATGTTTACAATGATTATCAAACTTTCGAATTTTTTCTGGTAATTTTTAATGTTGATTTTTCATATTAAATGCCATTAAAATTTTATTTTTGGTGTATATGTAGCACTGTACTAAGTATACTTTGAAAGATGGTCAACAAAATAGGTGTGATTTTTTTCCCTTAAGAGTTTGTATCTAATAGGAAAAATAAACATTAGACAGGAAAAAGTACAAGCTGGAAAAAGTAATTTTGGTTAACTTAATCTGGACCTCCAGCAGTTGCAGTCTGAGCCTCTCCTTTGTTAGGTGGAAAGACAGAAGGCCATTAAGGTGCTTTCGAGTGCACCATACTCAAGTCTATTTGGTGCTGGGGACCGAACTCAGGACCTTGTGCTTGCAAGGCAAGTACTCTAACCACTGAGCTAAATCCTCAGCCACTCGAACCTATTTGAAAGTCTAATATAAGGATTCCGACTAACCATATTCCAGATGTAAATTCAGGATTGAAATTCAGGATTGAAATCTCACTCAAATTCAGGATTGAAAATACAACTGTTGTGCTGTCTATAGCTTTGTGCCCATTTAAGTGAGTGTTATGGTGTAGATTCACTCAAATGAGGAAGAGCATGTCCAAATAGTTTTGATGTATAGTTACTTGACCCTGCATTTTGGCCAGAACTGAAAATGATTCAATTAAACAAGAAAGTTCTTCATGGGCTGGTATTAGAAAGGATAGTGGGAAAGGATGAAAAAACAATTTCACTGTTAGAAAAGTTTATATCGTTTTCTAAATTTAGTCTCTGTGATCATTAATTCTGACCTGTGCACTTCCCTGTATGAAGAAGCACCTAGCAGATTATAGGAGCACACTGCTGGGCATGTTTGAGTGAGGTTTGCAGGCATGTGCTTGCATTTGATACACAGACCCTCACCTATTCCTCTTTAGGGCCGTTCCCCTGCTCTGATCCCCTGATGCCACGAAGTAAGCAGCTTTGCTTCACTATGCCCTTCTGTCATGATGTTCCTGCCTTAGGACCAGCTGACTAGAGAATGAATCCCCCATAACTATGAGCTAAATTAAACCATTCCTCCTTTAATTTGTGACTGTCCAGTATTGTACCCAACAATGGGAAAGCTAATACAGAAATTTGGTACCAGGAATGTTCTTGCTGCTGTGATTATACCTGATCATATATTTTAGATGCCTTTAGAACTTAGCTGCAGGAAGAGCTGGAAATGTTTGGCAAAGCAGGCCACAGAAGCCCTAGATATATATAATCGTAACATTCATCATAGGAAATTTGTATCTGCATTTTGAGGTACAAGACATAATATATCTTGGTTATTCTTTTATCCCCAATACCCTCCCTTCCCTTCAACCCCTCTTCCCCTCCTTTACAAAGGTTTGTGTTCATTTTTTTCTTTCTATTCTCTTTTTATTTCTTGTCCCTCCATTCCTTTCCCTCTCCCTTGTTCCCTTTCCCACTTGAACATTTTCTTCCTGTTTCCCAATATCTATTATACATTTTGGTCCTTATTTATTCTTTTGGTTTCCTGCATGAGAGAAATAATGTGACATTTAAACATGTGTGTCTGATTAATTTCACTTAAGAGTATGGTCTCAAGGTGCATCCATTTACCTAGAAATATCTCACGTTTATCCTTCTTTATGGCAGAGCAGTACTCCATTGTATAGAACACCGATAACTTCTTTATCCATTCATCCATCGATGGTCATTTGGGCTGTCTCCAATATTTAGTTCTTACAGATTGTGCTACTATAAACATGGGCATATATGGCCATGGTATGATGCTTTTAATTCTTTTGGGAAGATAACAAGAAGGGGAATAGCTGAGTCAAATAAAAATTCTACTTTTAGTTTTTGAAGAATCTCCACACTGATTTCCACTGTCTTTTACCAGTCTATACTCCCACCAACAGTGGAGAAGGGTTCCTTTTCCCCCACAGCCCTTGATAGCATGTTACTGGTTGATTTCTTGATAATAGCCATTCTTTCTGGAGTCAGATGGAATCTCAGTGCTGTTTTAATTTGTATCTTTCAAATGATCAGTGATGTTGAACATTTTTTCATATAATTATTTGCTCTTTGTACTTCCTCATCTAAGAAGTATCTTTTCATTCAGATGCCCATTTTTGGATTGGGTCTTTAAATTTGGGAGGTCTTTTTTCTTTTTTTTTTTTTTTGAGTTCTTCATATATTCTAAATATTAATCTTTGGTCTGAGGAACAGCTGGCAAAAAAATTTTCCCACTCTGTGAGTTGTGTCTTCACTCTATTGGTGGTTTCTTTTGCTGTTTTGCCCATGTTTTGAGACTTTGCAAGAGAGAGAGATTACGGGCAGTCAATTAATCTGGCAGAGAAGATTTCAAGATAGCCTAACTTTCAGGCTATGAATGTTTACTGATGACTTCTGTTAGGCAGATTTATAGTGAGTATCAGAGGCAAAAGACAGAAGAAAATTTGTAAAAAATATTGACTCGAAGGAAACCATGCAAAAAGTTGGGGCCAATGAAGCTATGTATGTTGAAGAGATAAGCACCTTTAAAAAAGAAACCAAGTACTTTGTAGACGGACAAGAAGAAAGACACCTTGAGGGCATCTCAGGAATCAGTAAGACTCCATTCATGTCAGGCTCAAGGGTGCAAAAGGTACCAACCTTTGGTTTGAGAAGAGAGTCCTAGGACCCCTACTTGAGAAGGGATTTCTAGGGAATTGCTCACTTGGAATTCACTTCATCAAGCTCAGAAGCTCAGACATCCAGACACTCAGTGCCCATGGCAGCCATGGTCCAAGAGGGTCTTGGCACTGCTCCTGCAGACACCAGAACTTGGTATGCAGAATTTTAATGTTGTAGGATCAAGAAGATTCTATCCAGATTCCAGAGAAAGGCTTAGGAATCTGGTCAAGGAGACCCTAGCAGACACTGACTGAAGATTTGGGAATGAAGTTCAAGGTACAGGGGATATCCCAGTTAGTTGAAGATGCCAGGGATATGGAATGTGAGCCAACGAAAATTTCAGGCTGTGAGTGTAGTGCAGCCAGGCCAATAGAAAGACCTGTGTGCTGTAGTCAGGAAGGTCATTGGGGTTAGGATATTCAAGAACTTTGGAACACACATTTTACTGCCAAGTGCCCTGGATGCTGAACACGAAGCTGCAGGATTGAATGTTTGTCTTGCCGGTTTCTGGTTATCATATTTTATATTCCCTATCCTTCTCTTTTGGAATGGGAATATTTACCCTGTGCCATTGTAACTGTGGGATTATATAACTTTTTATTTTTCTAATTTATTTTTGGGGGGTGCTAGGGATTGAACTCAGGGCTTTGTGCTTGCTAAGCAAGCACTCTACCACTGAGCTAAATCCCCAACTTGTTTTTTGGTTTTACAAAATTCACAGCTACGAGTTTAGAATGAGTTTCAAAAGAGACGTGGACTTGGACTTTTGAAAATTGTCGGAGCTGTTGAGAGTTTGGGGAAGGGATTACTGCATTACTGCAATAATTATAAAAGTTCTATTATAAAAGTTCTATTGTCTTTATTTGGAGATTAAGTATGGTTTACACATATATGTTTGGGTGTGAAGCTGACAAGAAATGAATTGGGACCATTAATCCTGACATGTCAAATTCACTGGGTTAAGAAATGCCTAGCAGATGAGTAGAGTATGCTCCTGGGTGCTTCTGTGTGGGTCATGGAGGTGTCAGCAGGTAGCTTGTCTCTAAAAAGTGGCTCACCAACTAAGCATTACTGGGTTCTGAATTTCTCACCTCTCCTTCTGGAGTTGGATTCCAAGTTCTTCTCTCTTCGAATAAAGAATTGAACAAAACAAGCAAAAAGTGACAAAGTTCATTTAGAAAGGCAGAAATGAAGATTGGGAGAGAAATTGGCTCTGCAGAGCGGACTTGGGCTGAACAAAGAGAAAAAGAGGGTGAAAGCAAAAATAAAAGTACCTCCTGCATCTGAGAGATACAGCATGGGCTATCATTGAAAGGTATAATAGCCCAGCTCTTCATGGCTCCCTTTATTTTGCATTGTCCAAATCTTCCATGTCTGGACCCTGAGAGGTGGTGCAGGCATCCCATGCCTCAGACCGACGTCAGGTCTAGGCCATCCTATTGAGAACCTGCTCTAGTTCTCGGAGAGATCTACGTGCAGGGCTTTGGGAACTGCTCTGCCCATGTGTCTGAGATCTTGTAATTAACAGGTCTTGCCTACTTCTCTAGCCAACTATTGTCACGTGCTAATCTCCTACCTCAGAGACGTGATTAAGGTATGAATAGGGTATGGCTTGACCTGGCTGGAAAGATGGACATGACCTTGGGGAGTGGCCTTGACCTGACGTCAATCTGGGGCACGAAATTCCAATCGCCCCTCTCCTCATAGGATCGGGAAACTCTCATGAGAACAGAATCCAGATAAATGTGAATGGCCCCACAAGCTCACTCTCTTGCGTTCTTGCACTCTGGCTCTCTTGCTCTCTGAACCCCCTTTCCCCCCTTACCCCAAGCCCATGTTCCATCTTTAGCTCCCCAGCCTCCCACTCCTTTTTAGATTCCCTAACTGTGGCAGTGGCTCATTACTTCATTCACCTAGCAAAACCATTCTCCCTTTTGTTACTTAAATAAGCCTTCTTAATGCCCTAAAATTTGTGCCTGCAATTCACAGACTGCGCGAATAAAGAACCTGGAATATCCATACCCTCATGCATCATGATCACTCACTCATTTCTCTCTGGCATTGGTCCCCTCTTTTGCTTCCCCAAACAGCATAAATTCAGCAGGTCTGCTATGCCACTCCCTTTTGTCATGAAGTTTCATCCTTGGAGCCAGATGATTATGGGCCGAATCCTCCCAAAATGTGAACTAAATTAAACCTTTCTTCCTTTAGGTTGTGAGTTTTGGGTACAAAGAAGCTAATAAAGTCCGGAAGTTTAATGTCATTGTTGTGTCACAGCAGAAATTACTCCGGACAGAATTAAACAGTCAAAGAAAACAGAAGACTGTTGCAGGAAGAGAAAGTCATAACTCTGCTGAAACAAAAGTGGGAGCCTTTTTTAAAGTTTGGGTATAGGAGATCTTAGACAATCTCTACTTGCTAATCAGTCTTACGCAAAGAGAAATAATCATTCTAATATTTTCACAGTAGGAGAAAAGATTTTGCACTTTCAGACACTAGGGAACAGGGGAAATATCTTCCCTGATGACATTTCAAAATATGCCTCCCAAGTCCTTGGGAAAAACAGTCTGGGACTGTAAAACTGCCAAGAGACTTTAAACAGATTTACATTTCAAAAGGGAAAAGGAAAAGTTTACAATTACAAGCTTTCTATAGTAAATGCTCCAGGAAACAGAAGGTCAAGGCCCAGGCCAGAAAGAAGCTTGTTTAAAAAGTTTATTTAGGCTAAGAGAAACATTAAATTTCTCCCAGTTGGTGGGCAGAAATAGAGAAGATCTTTTAATAGCAAAGGACTCTGTTTTATAGGATCCTATAAGATTGTCTTAAATCCTGATGAGAGAAACTTTCTGAAATCAGAGATTTGTGTTACTGTGGTTTAACATTAATTAGGTCATTCTTAAAGAATTTTAAACTGCCAGAATCAGCTGCCTCAGAAAACCAATTTTTCCCCTTACGACCAGTTAATATTTGGAATGAGATGTATGTGTAAAAGAATATTTAAAATGATTTTCATTTCAATGAAAGAAATTCTTTAAAAAGCCTTTCCTCATTTAAAAAGCCTTTGTAAAAATTTGAATTTAAAATCATATATCATTTTGATATAGGGGAAAAATATAACTCCCAACCTGCTAGATGTCGGTTACGCTGAGTTCGTGTTCCCCAAAGTCGAAGAATGAATTCTAAGGAACAAAGGAGGTTAAGAGTAAGAATTTTATTGGGAGAGAGAAAGAGAGCTCCTGAGAGACAGGAGGGGACCCGAGTGGGTTGCCAACGAGCCCACCCTTTAAGGGAAGTTTTATAGAGCAAAATTGTGAGGTGGGTACAATGTGTGTCAAAATGATGATCAACCAATAATATTACAAGTGTAATCGTTTAGGTAATAGTGGTCCAATGGGGAAGAAAGTCACGTAGTAAATCATCAAGGAGAGAACAAGGACATTCCAGGGTGGGTTGGATCCGGAGATCTTGGTTGCCCACCTGGGTGACCTAGACTTTAACAGATGTAATCTTCAATTCATTGTTTATCCCTCATCCAGGGGTGTGGCTCTGGTTTTTCCATCCTTATCTTGAGACCTGACCTTCAATGGATGTGCCTCCAGCCATAGTTGTTCTGTGTATTGACTCCTTTGAGGGCCCAGCACTGTCTGACTGCCTATAATATTTCTACCTTACTTTGCTGTCTATAATAATTTTATCAGGTTGCCATAGTACGTCATATTTCAAAAAATTTTTCTTTGTTTTACCTAATAACATGAAATTTAGTAAATATGGAACATATATATTGCATACTTTAGGGCTCAAGATTTTATTTTGGTACTGAGGATTGAACCCAGGATCTCCATCACACTAAGCAAGCACTCTACCACTGAGCTGCTTCATCACCAGCTCAACAAAGTGCATCTTTATAAGACCTTCGAATACGTTTCCACATAGTTAAGCTACCCCCATAAAAGTGTGTGTTATCCATGCCAGTGTAATATAATCATATGTGGAATATTTAAAAAACACAAATGTTAGTCTTCCCATTGAGACCTACAGTTCTAGAGTCCCTAAAAGAGGTCTGTTGTTACAAGAGATGTTTTCTAAGTATCTTCTGCCGATCAGCATCGCTTGAGAAGGTTTAATAAACAAAGAATCTTGAGCTTTTCCACACCTGTTAAATTGGAATCTGCATTTTGACAAGGACTCATATGTTCATCAACACAGTGCTTTCTATGAGGCATCACTGCATGTGCAGCTGAGAGAGGTAAAGCTCCAGAGAGCTACGAAAGTAAAGATAAACTCTATCCCTGGTCACAAAAATCTTGGGTGAATTTTGAAAAATTCTTCCTTATGTGCAGAACAGGGAGAGGGCCACAGAGTTTCTCACAGGGTGGGGGGGAAGAGGAGCACATTCTCATGCCTACTTTCCTGCGGAACAGTATCCTTAATCTGTAGGGAAGACAGCACACATTACTGCCATTGAGGCCACTGGTGAAATCCATTGCAGCTCACAGAAAGA
>PVJO010022259.1:0-28403 GCA_004026905.1 Hystrix cristata | reverse complement strand
AATTTAACAGGTTTATTTATAATTGTTATAAAGTTGAACTGCTGAAACTTGTTCATGGAAACATTTTGACTTGCATTAATGCTTTACACCCCCGCATTAATATTAAAAATTCACACACAAATGAAAATGGAAAAACTGCCCATACCTGATTTCTGTCCCCCATTTTCCACACGCAATCATGTACTTATGTACCTTTTGACCCCATGGGAAAAAAAAAAATAATCTAACATTCAGAACTACCAATAACAGGAAGAAGAGAAAAAAACTTTTTGAGACTGAAGCGCTCCCCGTGGTGGGGTTCTTACGCACGCTCCCCACGTATGCGGCGCGCTAGCTGGATGTCTTTTGGCATGATTGTTACGCGTTTGGCATGGATGGCGCACAGGTTGGTGTCTTCAAACAGGCCAACCAGGTAGGCTTCGCTTGCCTCCTGCAACAAGAACAAGGGAGACTTACTGACGGTATTACTTCTAACAGATAAGGCACACAAATGAATTAAACAGGGTTTTTGGAAGCTTGAAATGTACTTCACAAGATGTTGCCTATTTTACCAAATACAAAGGTGTAAGTCCAAGATTCCTTTGGGTTCCAGCATTCATCAGATGGGGCTCTATATAGCTCCATTTGGCATGCCAGGGAGATGTGCCCTTCTACCCAAAGTACTTTCATCCCTGCGTCCCAGCCTGTAACCACGTTTCCTGCCATCTAGAAAACTGATCCCTGCTTCTTCCCATCTGACTCTAAGATTCTTTCAAGGGATCTTCCTATCCTATCTGCACTACTTCTCCAAAACTACTAGCTTGTACAAGTCAGCTGTTGACACTCAGGACGTGAAAAGGGGTGTTTTTTATTCAAGTTATTAGTAAATCTGAATGAAAAATCTTTTACAAGTTACTCTGTGGGTTTTTTTTTTTTTTCGAGACAGGGTCTTGCTGTGTACTACAGGATGGCCTCACACTCAACAGTGATCCTCCTGCCTCAGCCTCCCAAGGATTACAGGCAAGGAGCATCATGCCTGGCAATAATAGTCCACCAACACGACTGTCTGGGATTTGGAGTGTTAAATGAGATGTTATTTGGCCCTCTCTCCTCTATAAGGCAAAGTTTCTCTTCCAAGATATATTTAGGAAGGGTGTCAGTAAGCGCTCCTCTTGTCAATGTTCTCAGTACAATCAATTACCCCGGAACTTCTGATTTCAATATTCACATGAACATACTGCTCTTAAGTTATCTGATAGCAGAGATCTCATTTCACACTCCCAATGCATTGTTCTCAAGTAGATGTTTAACATCTGCTTCATTCTGTTTCACACACTCATGATGGGGCCGTAATTCATGGCCCACTGCTGGAGGCTCTGAACCACTAGTGGCACAAACTGCTGGGGTGGGACAGCCACGCAATCTGGTAACCCAGTACTTCAGGATTATGCACATCTAGAATACTTTTGTAAAAAGCAACTACGTGGACAAGCCAACAGGCACCAAGATGGATGTGATGGCACATACCTATAATCCCAGCATTTGGGAGGCTGAGGCAGGAGGATTGCCCCAAATTTGGAGCCAGCCTGGGCTGCATAGTGAGACCCTATCTTAAAAAAACAAAGAATCGACAAGTCAACAGGTGTCATGGTTCTTAGACCATTTAGACTGTTACCATCTATCAACTTGCTTAGGACCACTCAACTGTGGCAACGTGGCAGCTGGGACTGTCAACTGCCATCTTAAAATCTGGCTGTTCATTTGTATGGGTTTGGTCTGGTCAACTCTGGAAGATTACTAAACCAAGGGTCTCACACAAGCCAGGCAAGCGCTCTATCACTGAGCTATTTCCCTCTATTTCTGATTTTTTTTTGTGGGTGGGGGTGCTGGGGATCAAACTCAGGGCCTTGTGCTTGCTAGGCAATCACTCTAACTACTGAGCTGAATCTCCAACCCAGTATGTCTGATTTTGAGACAGGGTCTCACTGAATTTTCCACGCTGGCCTCAAACTTGGGATTTGCCTATCTCAGTCTCCCAAGTAGGTGGGATAATAGGTTTGTACTATCTCACCTAGTGAGGGGGTTGAGGATTTAGTTCACTGGTAGACAACTCGCCTTGCAAGCACAAGGCCCTTAGTTTGATCCCCAGAACCTCCCCAAAAACCCAACTTAGAACTATCTCATCCAGTTATATATTTTCAACATTAAGGCTGTACAGTAAATTAAAGACTGGCATGTTAATTTATGACTGAATATAGTTTTGAAATAATGGCAGGAGAAAAAAATACCTTCCAACTACAGTACAATGTCAATTTATAATATTTTGAGTATATTCAATGACTGACTCTTCCATCTTCCAAAACACTACCATCTTTAAAAATATAAATTTGCTTTAGTTCAAACTCTCAGACATTAAAGGTCAAGGTTAAATTTTTTTTTAAGGCTAAATTTTTTTTGGGGGGAGGCTAATTTTTTCATTAATTAATTTTTTTTTACTTGCACAGTGTCCCCTTTACCCATGGTTTTACTTTCCAGTCAACCATGGTCTGAACATATTAAAAAGCCATGTGTGGGGGTGTACCAGTATAATTCCAGCACTTGGCGGGGTGGTGCTGAGGCAGAAAAGCTTGAGTTTGAGGCCAGCCACACCAGTTAAGACCCTGATTCCTACAACCCAAAAGGTGAATTTTAAGTAGTAACTTTCTCTAACCATATAGTTCTAATTGTTCTGTTTTACATTAGTTACTGTTGTTACACTCCTACTGTGCCTAACTTACAAAGTTTATCATAGTTACATACGCACAGACATGAAAAAACAGCAGATATAGGGTTTTGTATTATCTGTGGTGTCACATATCTACTGGGAATCTTGGAATGTATCTGCTGTGGACAAAGGGGTAGTACTGTATTTAGGAAGTTGCGAATTGTATAATTCTAAACTCAGGAGTAAAGTGACCAAAATTCTATTTCAAATGCTATCTTCTATTATCCTATGTCCATCAACAAGTTATCCTTGAGATAATGCTAAGAGAACTATAGGCAAATGCAAACATTTTGCTCACACTTTATGAAAAATACGTAACTGAGTAATAGCAACAACAGAAGTTTACACATGAGTAATTTTAAAAAGAATCTTTTATGCACAATGCTCTGTAATCTCAATTTACAAGTTTATGTTGCTGACACCTGAACTCAAAAATGCTGGCCTTCCAAGTACCATGCTGTATTCTTTAAGCATAGTCCTGCTAATAACTAGCAAACAAAATTAGCAGTTTTACACTAATATAGGAAATCTTGGTAATATTCTGATTTAATAATAAATGAAACAGGAACTGAAGATTATCAGCTATTAAAAGAAAAAATGTTCTAAGTAACCCATGGGAAGATTTTAGTAGTTGAAATTTCAACCCACTGAGAATTTAATGGATGCTTATTCCTGGAGTTCACCAATCAAATGAAGTGCAGACTAACCATAGAAACAGCTCGACCAATTACACTTCAGGGTAGAATCCACCTATCAAATCTTTCTCACACGTAAGGCGAAACCCAGGCACAGCAACAACAGCCTTGAAAACCCTCCAATAGAGTGTATATAGATTCTAGATCAGTGATGGTGAAACTTTTTGAGATGAGCACCCAAACTGCAACCCAAAACCCACTTATAAAAGTGCCAGCACTGAGTGCAATAAACCTGAATACTGAGGTTTTAGTTTAGGGGGGGGGAGAAAAAAAGAAAAAAACCCATACACTTAACATAATTTGTCTTAAAAACAAGTAACACAGGTGCCATATGTTTGCCACCACTGTTCTAGACCCTGCTCCCAAAGATTTTGATTCGGGTATGCAATGGTACTTAGCAATCTGCATTTTAAATCACCCTCATACTTCTGAGGGAGATAAGGAATCTCAACAATGCCAACCACATGATACCAAAGAGGGTACCTAGGCAATCAACATCCACTATTCCTTACCTTGTCAAACATTTTACTTGTTTTACATAACCATATATAGAACAGTATCTCTCAGAAGTCCTGACACTCGAGCTAAGATTAATTCAATATGCCCCATTTAAACGGAAATCTATAATCCCCTAGCAAACTTCAAGTCTTCAAATCCGAAGCACCTTTAATTCCTAGCATCCAACCTAACCACCAATCATGCTTTTCCTTAATACACACACCACCATGCCCAGCTACTGATGCATAACTTTTTACTGCTGCTTGTTCCATCTAGACATTAAGTTCTCTATACCTGTATTTGTCTCCTCAGGTCCAGGACATTCAAACAGTCCTTTTATACTAGTTGCTGCAGTTTGAATACAGACCTCTAGTCCTGTATTTTAATGCCCTACTGCTTCCAGAAACCAAATCAGTTTTCTGTGAACATTGTTTTTAATGTAATGTTTACAATTTTTAAATAATGGAAATCAAATAGTTTCAAATTATGACTACCATTTCTATGTGCCTGACCTTGGGCAATTTAACCTTTTTAAAGTCTCTTCAGTGATTCAACTACTTTACAGTATTGTGATTATACTATGTAAGCATTTCCAGAGATGTGGAACTGTTCTTCGTATATAGCTTTGCAACAAAAACCCTGTCTTCCCCACTCACTATTTTACCTGCAAAGCACCAATAGCTGCACTCTGAAAGCGCAGATCTGTTTTGAAGTCCTGAGCAATTTCTCGCACCAGACGCTGGAAAGGGAGCTTGCGAATCAGAAGTTCAGTAGACTTCTGATAACGTCGAATTTCACGGAGTGCCACAGTCCCAGGCCTTAAAAGACAAACAAACAGACAACAAACAACATTAAAGAAACTGTTACCAGATACACACATAATACAAAAGAGTAAGTGGCTGGTTTTAAAGAAATTCATTAATATTTCAAGAATAAGCCACTCAACTATTCTTCAGCTTTGGGATCAAAATTGATGAACTTATAACCTGAACATTTAAATCTTTTTTGGGGGGAGGGGGGTTTGAGACAGGGTCTCCAAGTTGGTCTGGAACTCACTATGTGGCCCAGGCTGGCCCCAAACTCAGTGGTCTTCCTGCCTCACCTCACCAGAGCTGGGAATACAAGCTTGCACCACCACGCCTGGCTCAAATGTATTAAGAATAATACCAAACCGGGCATGGTGGAACACCTCTGTAATCCCAGCACTCTGGGAAGCTGAGGCAGGCAGATTTGAAGTTTGAGTCCAGGCCGGTCAATTTAATAAGACTCTGTCTTGAGATCAAAAATAAATAAAAAGGGCTGGGAATACAGCTTGGCAGGAAGCCCTTAGGTTCAATACCCAATACAGAAAAAAAACGTTTAAGGCAAAAAGCATGAAAAAACAGAGAGCTTATCAAAGCCCTATATGCCCTTAAAGACTAGTCAACATAACACAACGTGTTTCACTTAAAAATAGTTATACTATTTAAGTTTGATTTTCCAGAATACCTGTGCTGTTGACTGTCATCATCTTTCATGAATGACTGTGAATACTCCTGATTATTTTTTACTAATTGTCTATAAAGAATTTACCTCTCAGTTTGACTTACTTATTCTACTATATGAGCTGTTATTTTAACCATAAAATTTGTACAGCCTGCTTGAGTATGGACAACTTCTGCCCTCTAATGGCAGATGTCCTTAACAACACTGCTTAGGTCAAAATCAAATGGGCTAATAAGAGGAAATAAACTAAACAAGTAAATGAAGAACGGGGACTTTATTACTCCTGATCTTGATTATTATTTTACCACAAGCAAGCAAGGAAGGATATTCTGAAAAGTGTATTTAAAAAAGAACTTGTATTTAAAAAAAAAATACTAACGGCGAATTAAAATGCTAATGTATCCATTAACATTAGTGATATTAAGTCTCCTTAAGCTTCTAGGTCAGATTATGGATTCAAAATTAAATGCTTCCAATAAACCTGACACTAAATTATACACATAAATTACGTAGCCTTAGTAAATATTCAAAAGGGAACACATTAGTTTCCCCAAAGCAAAAAGTCTGTTAGTTCATCGTTTTGTCAGAATATATGAATACTACGGGAGAGACCATATTCCATTTTTTCCCTTTTTAATACCTGTAACGATGAGGTTTCTTCACCCCTCCAGTAGAGGGCGCACTCTTACGAGCCGCTTTTGTAGCCAGTTGTTTCCTGGGTGCCTTACCACCGGTGGATTTGCGGGCAGTCTGCTTTGTACGAGCCATGGTACAGGGACCTCCTTACTGACATACCAGCATTAAAAAGGAAAAAAAATCACCATATGCAACTACTAAACATGTAAGTTTTTTCTGCCACTAATAATACCCGCCCCCACCCAATCCGGACACTATGACCAGTAGAGAAAAAAATATCTGTAATGTTATATAATTTGAAAGGGTGCAGATCACGTCTACCACCCAAATATGACTTCTTGAAACAAACTGTACTACTAGATAATTGTTAACATTAATAGCAATCGTTTCTCAAAGCGCCCATTTCTGAGCAACAAACGGAGGGGGCAAGATCCCTAACAGCCTTCGATACGCTTTAATTAGAGCAGAAATTAGAAATATCTGTAAACATTCGATCCACAAAACAAAGTCAAAGAACGAAGCCACACACCACAGAAAGGTCGAGTCAAATTACAGCAAAAAAGGTTTCCAACACCCCCACTGGTCGCCCCCCCCGCAGCGCCTGGCAGTTGATAAGATTGTTGTAAATATTTGAAAACATTCTTGGTTTTGTATTTTCAGTTGTATTGGCCAAAAAAAAAGAAAAAGAAAAAAGAAAAAAAAAGTCCCGAAAAACAGGAACAGCTTCCCTAATGAGCAATTTACAAAGCGCCGTGCTCGCGTCCGGCCCTCACGGCTCGCACTGCAATAAAGTGCCCCGCACCTAGGCTCAATTAACGCGACACCGGCCGCCCGGTCCACTCGGCTCCGCATAAACTTTTGGTTTGGGCTCCGCGGGCCCGGGCCCCCCGCCGCCGCCTCGCGCGGGCACCGCCGCCGCCCCAGCCGGAGCAAAATGGAAACAATCGCGAAACGGATCCGATTCCTTCCAGAGACAAAACACCAAATCGCTCGAAAATACCCGATCCCCTGCCACGTGCCGCCTTCCAAAATGCAAAAGTTTTTTTTTTTGTATTCCAAATGCATCAAGTTTCCGTTTCTCCAAAAAAGGGAAAAAAATGCCTTTCTGTTTTTTAAAAAAATTTCCTCCCTTTTTAAAATGGGGAAGAGAGAAACGGGAAAAATATGGTCGGTGACCAGAGAAGAGAGACAAGATGGTGAAGCTCAGCAACAACTGTGGAGAGGCAGCAAGACGCGAGTTGCCCCAGGCCGGGAAGTGGCGGCGATTTCCACCCCTTTCCCGCCCGAAAGCTGCGGTCCGGGGCCGGGGGGCGGCGGCTCGGGGGCCCCGCGGGTCCCGGGGAGGGTCTGGGGTCCGCAGAGGGCACGGCGGGCGGGCTTTCGTCGAAGAAAGGGCGGCCGGGCGCGGGAGAAGGCGGAGGGGCGAGCTCGGCGCCGCGGCGGCGGAGCTGTGGGCTGAGGCGCAGAGCCGGGGACGCCGCCGCCGCGGGGAGCGAACTCGCTCCTCGCCTCCGTGTCTGGGCCAAAAAGTTTGCGGACCACGCCAGAGGGGCTGCGGGCCCCCTGCTCGCACCGCCAGGGCCCGGCACGGGGTCGGCGGCAAGCGGGAACCGGCGGTGGGGAAGCGGGCAGACGGGGAAACTTACCCCCCTTCTCCTTCGGCTGGAGCTCGGCGAGCGAGAGGCGGCGCTGGCGCTGAAGAGCGACGGCGGCGCGGCGGCGGCTGCGAACACAATTGAAAGATGGCTGACACCGAGGCTAGCCCCCGACACGCGCGCCCCGCCCCCGCGCCGCGCGCCAGCCAATCACACACAATGGAGGGAAGGCTCGGCCCCGCCCCCGGCCCGGCGCTCGCGCCCCGCCCCCTCCCCTCCCCCCGCGCGCCGGTTCGCTGGCGCGCGCTCGCCCCTCCCCCGTGCTGCTCGCGCCTCCTCCCGGCGGCTCCGCGCCGTGTGTACAAACACAAAGGCACGCGAGGCCGCAGTGGTCCGCGCCCGCGCCCCCGGCCCGCTCCCGGCCTGCGGTGCCGAGGGGGCAGGCGGGCGGGGAGCAGACGCGGCCGCGCGAGTCCGGCCTGGGCTGTGAGGGGGTGCGGGCCCCGTGCAGTTCGGGCGCGGGCGGGGGGCGGGGGCCGGGCGGGGGCAAGTCGGGGCCCAGGCCGCCCGCCCCGCGGAGAGAGCCTGGCAGGAAGCTCGCGGGGAGCCGGCGCCGAGGGCGGGCAGGCGGCCGCTTCTGACTGTGCGGCGCGGCCCTGCGGGCTGAGGACTTCGGGCTCCGGCCCGCTGCCCGGGCGCAGCTGCTTGCGGGTCGTCGCGGGCTCCCCGGGGAGGGCCGCGCTTAGTGGGCCCTGCTCGCAGCCGCTCGCCTTCCTGGGGGCGCTTCCCGCCGGCCCGAGTGGGCTTCGAGACTGGCTCGGCGTTGGGCAGGATTTCTTTGGAAAGGAATTGCCAGCTACAGCAGGGTGGTCCAAAGTTGTCAGCTCAGGTTACAAGAGGCCGAAATGGCAGAAGTAAGGAAAAAGTGGCTCGCGGAGAAGCACAAGTACCTGTGTTCGGTTCTCAGCTGAAGGGGGATAGACTTCCTCGCCCAAGTTCTCCACCCTCGCTGGCCCTCCCGACCTCTGAAGCCGCCTCCGTGAGACTGAGGACGCCCACGCTGTGCGGACGAGTTCAGTAGAGGACAGTGCAGGAGATGCATCTCCTAGACTGACACTGGCTACTGTGGTAACCTGAAGACCTTGTGTGAGCCGTGTGAGGCGTAAGCACACCTAAAACGTATGTGGAAGTCAGATATGGAGGAACGAATGGATTCGTCCAAAGTCACTTGAGTGAGGAGCACACCCAGGAGAAACCAAACAAATCCAGGTCCAGTTTCACTATTATTTAACGAATGTTAAATGTCCGTGGTTGCTGTGCAGAACATTTGCGGTGTTCGATTCTGTCTTAAAAGCACATATGCGGAAAAGCCTAGACTGAGCTGCCAGCAAAGAATTCCTATAATTCAAACCAAAGAGTTTTTTTTTTCCGGTTTTTTGTTTTCAGGAAACCAAAATATTGTTGGATTTACCCAAAAATGTTAAACCGGGCATAGTGGAGCATACCTGTAATCCCAGCATTCGGGAGGCTGAGGCAGGAGGGTCACTGAGAGTTTGAGGCTAGCCTGGGCTACATACATAGTGAGTTCAAGGCCACCTTCAACTACATAGTGAGACCCTGTCTCAGAAAAAGAAAAAGGCTATGGGTGTAGCATGGAGGCCCTATGTTCTATTCTCAGGGTCAGCAAAACAAAAATTCTTTATTCCAGGTGAAAAAGTTCTGATCTTGGATTATCTGAAACAACTTGTTGTCCCTCTCTAGCACGCAGCTTTTTTTGTTTTGTGGTGTTGGGGATTGAACCTGCTAGGCAGTGCTCTACCACTGAGCCATACACCCCAGCCCGTCGATGTGTGATATGGAAGTAGTAATATTTATTTGTGTGAAAGTAGGTCCCAAGTTTTTCTAGTTGTAGTTTGAGTGCTTAAGCATCTAGGTAGGTGGCTGTTCTCACTGATAGGTGCTTTTCTCATTGGATGAATATGGAGTGTGAGCTGTTCCAAACACTCCTGAGTGTTGGGAATACAGCACTGAACACTCCCAACAAGATGGACACTGTCTTAGGAGTGAAGATCTCTGGAAGCACTGCTTTGCCCTGGGCCAAAGAGCAGGGTTATTTGAAGCCTCCAAAGTGGCAAAAGCTATAGCTAAAGGGCAAAGGGACTGTGGAATCCAGATGATGGGGGAGGAGAGCTGCCAGGGCAAGAAGACAGCACACACATACACTCGCCATACCAGGGATTGAACCCAGGGACTTTTCATTGAGCTACATCCTCAGCCCATTTTTATTTTGAGACAGGGCCTCATTAAATCCCCAAGTTGCCCAAGCTGGGCTCGAACTTGTAATCCTCCCAGAATGCTGCAATTACAGGCATGTGCCACGACAACTGGCTAAGAAGGGACTCATGGGGCCTCAAGAATCTGTCCTGAATCGGCTCTACTTGCAGAGCTCTTGAATAATGGCCACAACATTTGGAGTTTAAAAAACAGTGGGGAGGGCTGGGGTTTTAACTCAAGTGGTAGAGTGCTTGCCTGGCAAATGCAAGGCCCTGAGTTTGATCCCTAGCACCCTTCCTCAAAAAAAAAAACCCCACAAAACAGTGGGGAGGAAGGGAGCAAAAGCTTGTAAGTTAAAATATTTTCCTTGAAATAAATATGGATGGCTTCTAATTTGGATTTGTTTATAAGTAAAAGCAAAAAAGTAGAATGCCAAAGATTTTAGCAGCATCGCTGTTCATATCTGCCTCGTGGAGATGCTTCTGTCTTCTCTGGTTCATCGCTACACACTGTCACCACTTGGTTTCTTTGTCTCTTTGATTTAAACTGTCATTCGTTTACTTTTCGTCCCCTTCCTCAGAATGTAAGCTCTAGAACAGAAATGGTCTCACTTTTTTTTATTCTGACCTAGTATTGCACCCCCATCCACTAGTTTGGGGCCTTTCTCCATTTGCTGTACCTCCTTATCAGGTGAGCTCATCCAATTCCGTAAATTTACATAAAAAGTGGAGAAAGTAGTATAATGAACCTTTGTTCCCATCACTCATCTTCAGAAATTATCCACTCAACTGGGCGTGATGGCGCACGCCTCTAATCACAACACTAGGCTAAGGCTAGAGGGTTGCCATGAGTTTGAGATCAGCCTGGGCTATGTAGTAGACCCTGTCTCAAAGAACCAAAAGCCAAAAAAGAACAGAAATCTGCTCATGACCAATCTTTGGTTTCATTTTCACTTCTATTCCCTCCTTTTCCCCTCACTTGAATTATTTGAAGCAACATCAGACTACATCATTATATATGTTAATATTGCAGTATGTGTCATAGGAGACAAATACATGCTTGATTTGACCTTTTAAATCTCTCCCTCTTTTTGTTTCTGAGAGAGTTTCACTATATAGTTCAGGGTGGCCTTGAATTCGAGGCAATCCTGGCTCAGCCTCCCAAGTGCTGGGATTACAGGCATGCACCACCACACCTGTTTTAAATCTCTTATAATTTTTTTTGTTTGTGGTAATGGGGATTGAACCCACATTAAATCGCACACTCCCCCTTTTAAAATTTTGACATAGAGTCTTGCTAAATTGCTAAGTTGCCCAGGCTGGGCTGGAAGCTGCGATCCTCCTGCTTCAGTCTCCCAGGGTGCTGGGATTCCAAGCATATATCACTTTCCCAGCTTTCTATAACTTGTGTGTCCTCCCTTCAGCTTGTCCCCTAAATGGCACCCTGTCTGCTCACCCGCTCAGGCCTGCCTCCCTTGCCTTACCTGATGGGCAGTTGGACGGGCCAGGCCTCCAAAGTGTCTTTTGGAGCTGCCTACACCTTTTCTTCCTGGACTGGCAGGGGCGCTTCCGCCTGACCTTCTTCCCACTCCTGCACCTTTGGGTGGCTCTGGTTCTCTTTGTGGCACATGCCTGCTGGATTTACAGAATTAAATCAGATGAGGCCACACCCTGGTTTCTATCCACTCAGCCACCTCCTGTGGCTTGGAGTTAAACCCCAGCGTGGGGCCTGGCCTCACCCTCTCCTCAGCACTGCTGCAGGCCAGCTGCTTCTGCACATGTGGTCAACTGAGCTGGCTGTCTCTCAGTTTTTCATGGAGTTGGCCCCCAATTTCTAAGGCTATGTTCCTGATCTTTCCCGTGTTATGTTATCCTTAGGAAACGAGCATATTTGTAGGGTTATACAGAGGGATAGCAGAGGAGATTTGGAGTCATTGATTATGGGACTGGATTTAAAAGTTTATTTTAAGAAGGGAAGCTGCTTAAAATGTGGAGGCTGAGGCAGGAGGATCACTGGGAGTTTGAGGCCAGCCTGGGCTACATAGTGAATTCAAGGCCAGCCTGAACTCCAATGGGAGACCCTGTCTCAACACTTCATCTTAGCCGAAAGGGCGAGAAGCGATGAGCCTGTCTCAACAACAACAAAAAAAGTTCATTATATATTTCTATATTATATAATCACTATAAGAGAAACTATTAGGGGTTTTTAGGGTAGCTAGTAAATATCAAACTTATATAAACTCCCAAATAAGATGTTTTGAAAGTTTTTAATAAAAAACGTTCAGCTTACTTCCAGGAACATAATTTTTGTGTATGTGTGTGTAGAGGTGTTGCCTGGGATCAAACTCAGGGCCTTGCGCTTGCTAGGCAAGCATTCTACCAGTGAGCTAAATCCCCAACCCCCTCATAATTTTTTTATATAAAGTTTTATGCCTGAAACAGATATGCAGGGGCTGGGGATTTATCTCAGTGGTTAGAGTACTTACCTTGCAAGCACAAGTTGATCCCCAGCACACACAAAAAAAAGAAATGGATATGCAATTCATGATCAAGACTTTATAATGGAGGTCTGGGGATGAAGCTCAGTAGTATAGCACTTGCCCAGCATGTGTGAGGCCCTGGGTTCAGCTCCTAACATTAGAGAGAAAGAGAAAGAGAGGAAATAAGATCTCTTCAAATTTTCAATAATCCTATTATTAGACTTTGCTCACACAAGTAGGTGATATAATGTTCAAAATCATTTTTTTCAGTCATTCAAAATGTAGAACAAGCTATAAATGCTGCACTCTGGGAGGCTGAGGCAGAAGAATCAGAAGTTCTAGACCAACCTGGGTGATTTAGCAACTTAGCATGACTTCTCTCTTTCTCCCTCCCTCCCTCTTCCTCTCTCTCATACACACACACACACACACACACACACACACACACACACACACACACACGAATGAATAGCTGGAGATTTAGCTCAGTGTGGAGGCCCTGAGTTCAATCCCCATTACCTAGAAAAAAAAAAAGATACTTTTGTTTTAGTGCTGGGGATTGAACTCAGGGCCTTGTGCTTGCTAGGCAATCACTCTAACCACTGAGATAAATCCCCAGTCCTCCAAAAAGATAACTTTGAAGTTATACTTTTAAAATTCTTACTGGGCATAGTGGTACACACCTGTCGCCCAGTCATAGGAAGGCTGAGGCAGGAGGATTATCTGATCCCAGGGGTTTGAGGCCAGTCTGGGCAACAAAGTGAGACCCTTGTCTCAAAAGAAAAAATCTTTTTCACTGACAAATGTAATCTTGAAATTTCTTGTGAGAAGATTTTTTTATTCCAATTAAAAATTTGAAGGGCAAGTAATTAAAAATAATAATGTAGCTCAAATTGCAGAGTGCTAAGCAGTTTCCCTGCAGCTGCCTTGGACACCACCGAAAGGGACCTATAAACTACACGTAGGAGGAGGGAGATTGGCCCCGTGTGACCTCCCTGTCCCTAGCCCTGACGAGCAGCCTCGTGGCACACCAGTGCTTCCTGGACAGCTGGCCCAGGCCTCACTCGGGCCCCCTGGTCCCCACAGGCACTACTGTCTGTCTCGCAGGACAAGGCAGTGTCCTGGGGCCAGGGCACATCGTGGTGTGCTTAGTGCTTCACATGTAGCTGCGAGTGGGACGCTGCTCATCTGCACAGTGCTGCAGGGACCAGGGGACGTGGTTCAGGCTGCCTACGCCACCCTCCGAGGAGCTCTTCCCAGCAAGAGCGCCAGTCCCTAGAGCTGAAGGGACCCTCACTTCTGGCAGCCATGAAGCCCACAGCGAAGACCACCAAGCTGCTCTGAGAGCTCAGTTGTTGTCCCCGTCTTCCCTCTCTCAACCCCGTGTTATACTGTCACTTTTCCACACTCCTTTCCTTCATGGCAATTCGCAAAAGCTGTTTTGTGGATTTGTTTGGTGATTTCTGGTCTCTTCCAGTAGACTGTGAATTTAGTGATCGTAGGGCTTGGTATTTATACACTGTTCCTTGCACAGCACTCAGCTCATGCCAGACAATAAATATTTGGTGCATGGATAAATAAAGAGTGGCTGTGTTTTACTGAGTCTTACACTCAGCTGTAGGATGTACTTTGTAGAGTATTCAGATCTGAAAAACTGTGCCTCTTAGGGCTGTGATATGTTTTTCAATGTTCCCATCAGTGAAAGGTGGAGGAGAAAATTTTTCTTATGGTGAAGTTGTGAGGATGAAATGGGCCAATTTGACCAGGCCTAACCATCACTATTAGTATCTGTTAATTTGGCTTCCGTTTCTATCATTCTTCTCTGTTCACTGAACAACCCTGGGAATGTGACTGTTCTCTCTGTATGAAGATGCCCTCCCATGGTCTGGCTTCAATTCTGTTCATAAATGAAGACATGGTCATCCTCCTGGGATGGCGAGCTGGGTTAGCGTGAGTCTGTCGTGAGAAAAGGGAGTACTGAAAAGCAAAAGTGGTTTTTGATGTGGCAAGGTCCATAGCCACACCTTGAACCATGATGTAGTCATGCACGTGAAAGGCGCCTGGTGAAGTGACTTGGTGGGCATTAGACAAAATCTGAGACACTGCCCAACTTCTTCCTTCAAACTCCAGCATTCTGACATGATGATCTTGATACTTCTTAGGATTTTTTTTCTTTCTTTTTTTTTTTTTTGGGGCGCTGGGGACTGAACTCAGGGCCTTGCCCTTGCTAGGCAAGTGCTCTACCACTGAGCTGAATCCCCAACCCCAACCTTGATACTTCTTAAGGATTAACAAAGAGGAAAGAAAATTCTACCAAAAAAAAAAATCTCTTCATAAGGAAAGAGGAAGCTGGTCATAGCAATGCATGCCTGTAGTCCCAGCACTGAGGGAGGCTGAGGCAGGAGCACTGCAGGTTTGAATCCTGCCCGGGCAATTTAGTGAGAGTCTCTCAAAGTAAAAACTAAAAAGGACTGGGGATGTAGCTCAGAGTACCTGTCTTGCATGCATGATGCCCTGGTTTCCATCACTAGCACCACAAAAATTAATGATTAAAAAAGAGCAAGTTTCAACAGTTGCTAACATTTCTTTTCTTTTTTTGTGGCACTGGGAATGAACCAAGGCCTTTGCACTGAGCTACATCTCAAATCTTTTTTGTTTTGTTTTATTTTTTGGGACAGGATCTCCCTGTAGGCTAACTTTGAACTCACTATGTAGCCCAGGCTAGCCTCAAACTCACAGTGATCTTCCTGCCTCAGCCTCCCGGGTGCTGGGATAACAGGCATGTGCCACCACGCCTAGCTTTGAACCTTTTTTATGTTTCTTATTTTGAAATGGTCTCACTAAATTGCCCAGGCTGGGCTCAAACTTGAGATCTTCCTGCCTCAGCCTCCTGAGTAGCTGCAATTACTGGTGTGCACCACTATACCAAGTGCTAATTTTTCCTCTGGGTAAAAGAGGCATTTCCTTTGGTAGATTTGAGAAGGATACTACTCTACCGAATTTACCTACTAGAAGGACAAGGACTTTAGTTTCCAGGAATCCCCCAAACTACCTGGTACTGTTGTTTAATATTCCAAGCATTGATGTTCTTTTTCTTTTTCTTTTCTTTTCTTTCTTTCCCTCTCGCTCTCTCTTTGTTTTTTTTTTTTTTTTTTGGTGGTACTGGGAATTGAACCTAGGGCCTTCACACTGAGCAACCTCTCCAGACCTTTTTATTTTATTTCATTTTTAATTTATACTATTTGTTTTTTTTGGTGCTAGGGATAGAACTCAGGGTCTTGAGTCTGCCAGGCAAATGCTCTTCCACTGAGCTAAATCCCCAGCTCCCCTTTATTTCATTTTTTAAAATGTTGAGACAGGCCCTTACTAAGTCACTCTGTACTCAGGCTGGGCTCTAATTTGTGATCCTCTTGCCTCAACCTCCTGTATGCTGGGATTACAGGCATGTGGCACCATGCTGGCTCAAACGTTAAGTGTGAACTCTTTACCCAGAAAATGAAAGTGTCTCTCACCTTTGTCTGAAAATGCATGTAGCTGTAGCTGTAGGGCAGAATCAGGTTGTGTGTCCCTTCCCAGGCTGGAATCTTTGCTTATTTTTGCCTCCTTATTAATCCCATTAATTAGCTCTTCACCAAAGATGGTCTGAGTTGGTTTTATTGAATTAGAGGACACCGAGGTATCCCTGCTTTTATTCTGTGCTCTTATCATCTTTATAATAATGTAATATCAATATTATTAGATTAATAAATCGTGATAATCACCTGCTTCATAATAAGTATGATTGTGCCCCATTTGCAGATGAGGAAGCAGGCTCAGGGCAGACGCTGACCTAACACAGCAAGAGGCAGAGCTGTGTCTCCCCTCCGCCCATCCTGAAGCCTAGCCCTGCTGCTGGGATGCACAGCTTCTGTTCGACTAAGCTTATCTTTAAAATCTTAAAAATGGCCATATCTATATGTCTGCATCTGTCTAGATCTCTGTCTATCTAGCTATCTAGATAGGTGCCCTGTGCTCTATCTACAGACTGACAGACCAATGGTTTACCCCGAACTACTAATCCAGCACTTTAAAAAATTTTAATTTTCGTTAGTACACGTTTGCAGTACGTAATGATTACATTCATTGTGGGGAGTTGGTACATGTATGGAGCACATTTATGTCCCCTTCCCTCACATCCCTCCCCCTTCACTCCATCTCTTGGTCCCCACCCCATTTATTTTGCTCTTTGTTTATATTTTAGGTTTCTCATATGAGAGATATCTTGTGACATTTAAACTTATGGGTCTGATTTATTTCACTTAATATTATATTCTCAGATTGCAGCCATTTTCCTACAAATGACTCAGATTTATCCTTCTTTATAGTAGAGTAGCACTCCATTGTGTATAAATACCACATTTTCTGTATCCATACATCTGTTAATGGATATATGGGTCCCTTCTAGATGTAGCTATTATGAATTTTGTTGCTAGTAAACATGGGCATGATGTATTACTGAGATAATATGTCCTTAACTCTTTTGGGAAGACACATACAAGGGGACTAGCTGGGTCAAATTGACTTTCTAATTTTAGTTTTTTGAGGAATCTCCATACTGGTTTCATAAGTGGCTGTACTAGTTTACATTCCTACCAACAATGTGGAAGAGTTCCTTCTTCCCTCCAGCCTCACCAGCATTTATTATTATTTGATTTTCTTCCTTCCTTCCCTCCTTCTGTTCTTTCTTTCTTTCTTTTTTGTTTGTTTTCTGAGACAGGGTCTTGCTATGCAGTTCAGGCTGGATTTGAACTGACTATATAGCCCAGGCTGGCCTTGAACTCACAGCAATCTTCCTGCTTCAGCCTCTCAAATGCTGGGATTACAGGTGTGTGCCACTACACACAGTTATTATTTGATTTCTTGATGACAGCCATTCTTTCTGAAGTAAAATACTAGTCCTCTGTCTGAGAAGTAACTGGCAAAATTTCTTTCCCATTTATAGGTTGTCTCTTTATTCTGTTGGTTGTTTCCTTTGCAGTGCAGAAGCTTTTAAATTTGATATAATCTCATTTGTTGATTCTTTGTGTTATTTCTTTTGCAACTGTGGTCTGTTCAGAAAGTCCTTGTTGGCTGGGGATTTAGCTCAGTGGTTTGAGTGCTTGCCTAGCAAGTACGAGGCCCTGAGTTTGATCCCCAGGACACACATACAAAATAAGTTCTTGTCTACACCTACGACTTCAAGAGTTGTACCTATCTTATTGTCTAGCAGATTGTTTCTGTTTTAACATTTAGATCTTTGATCCTGTTTGCTTTTAGTTTAGTACATGGTTGGAGATATAGGTTTAAATTCAGTCTTCTGCATGTGGATAGCCAGTTTTTCCCATCCCCACTTGGTAAAGAGGCTGTCTTTCCTCCGGTGTGTTTTTGGCCCCTTAGTCAAAGATCAGGTGGCTGAAAATGCCTGGGGTTGTTTAATTAATCCATGTATCTGTTTTTGTGCCATTACCATCCTGTTTTTATCACTGTAGTTTTGTGATGTAACTTGAAATCCGTTATTGTGATGCCTCCTGCTTTGCTCTTGTTACATGCACAACTGCTTTCTTAGTTTTGAGTCTCTTCTGGTTCCATGTGAATTTAGGAGTGTTTTTCTAGTTCTGTGAGGACTGCTGTTGGTATTTTGATTGAGATTGTATTGAATCTATATATCAGTTTTGGGAGTATGGCTGTTTTTAAAATATTGGTTCTCTCTCTCCAGGAACAGGGGATAGTCTTCCATTTTCTGATGTCCTCTTTGATTTCCTTTTTCAGAGTACTGTAGTTTTTGTTAGATGTCTTTCACTTCATTGTTTAGATTAATTCCTAAGTACTTAATTTTTCTCGATTTTATTGTGAATGGTATTGTTTTCCTTTCTCAGTGAGTTCATTATTGGTATATAGAAATGCTACTGATTTTTGTGTGTCGATAATGTATCCTACTATGTCGCTGATTTAGTTATTAATTTTAGGAGTCTTTGGGGGGAATTTTTTGGTCTTCTATGTAGAATATCATGTCATCTGCAAATAATGATAATTTGACTTTTCTTTCCATTTTCTTTCTCTTCCCTTTTATTTTTTTCTCTTGCCTTATTCCTCTGGCCAATGTTTTGGACTATATTGAACAGGAGTGGAAATAGTGGACATCTTTGTCTTGTTCCTGATTTTATTTATTTTTTGTTTTTTGAGGCAGGGTCTTACTATGTATTTTAGGTTGGCCTCAAACCCATGACAGTCCTTCTGCCTCAGCCTCCTAAGTGTGGGGATTACAGGCACACACCACAGCATATGGCATGTTCCTGATTTTAGGGGAAAATGTTTCAACTTTTCCTTATTAAATATGAGGTTGGTAGTTGGTTTTTTTTTTTGTGGTGCCAGGGATCGAACTCAGGCCCTTGTGCCTGCAAGGCAAGCACTCTAATCACTGAGCTAAATCCCCAGCCCCGGTAGTTAGTTTTTTAATAAAATGACTTTTATCAGATTGAGATAAAGTCTTTCTGTACCTATTTTCTTCAGTTTTCTTTTTATCATGAATGGATGTTTGATTTTATCAGAAACTTTTTCTGCATCTGTGAGATGATCATGTGATTTTCATCCTTCCATTTGTGTGGTATTTACATTGATTTTGTGTATGTTGAACCAGGCATCCCTGGATGAAGCCTGCTTAGTCATGGTGTATAATCTTTTTGATGATTTGTTGCATTCTGTTTGCCAATATCTTGTTGAAGATATTTGCATCTATGTTCATTAAAGAGATTGGCCTGTAGTTTTCTTTTTTATTTGTATCCTTGTCTGGTTTTGGAATTGAGACAATGCAAACTTCCAGGAATGAACTTGGAAGTGCTCTTTCCCTTTCATTTTCAGTTTGAGGAGTATTGGTGATGTTTTCCATGAAAGTCTTGTAGAATTTAGCAGTGAACCCATCAGGTCCTGGGCTTTTCTAAGTTGGCAGATTTTTGATTAGTATTTCAATGTCATTGCCTATTACTGGATTACTCAGAGTTTTTATGTTTTGTTTTAGTTTTGGTAATTCATGTGTGTCTAGGAATCTGTGTATTTCTTCAAGATTCTCCTACTTTTTGGAGTAGAATTTTTCATAGTAGTTACTAATAATGATCTAAATTTCAGTGATGTTTATTGTGATTTTGTCTTTTTTCATTTCCAATTGCACTGATATGGGTCTTTTTCCTTTTTTGGTAAATTTGACTAAGAATTTATGTATTTTGTTTATTCTTTTAAAGAAGCACCTCTTTGATTCATTGGTTCTTTGTATTTTTTTGCCTCACTTTTATTAATTTCTACTCTTTATGATTTCCATTCTTGTACTAGGTTTGGTTTTAGACTATTCTTGTTTTTCTAGTATCTTCGGGTGCATTTTAGGTTATTTATTTGAGCTTGCTGCTTTTCTTTTCTTTCCTTTTTTTTTTTGGCCTTGGACTTACTATGTATCCCAGATTGGCCTTGAACTCATTGAGATCCTCCTGCCTCAGCTTCTCAAGTGCTGGGATTATAGACATGCGTTGTCATGCCTAGTGCACTGCTTTTCTAATTTGAGCATTCACAGCAATAAACTTCCCTCTTGGGATGCCTTCATTGTCTCCCATAAATTCCAGTATGCTGGATTGGCATTATCATTTGTAGGAATTAATTTCTTTCTTGATGTCTGTGACCCAATGAGTATTCAGGAGTATATTATTTAATGTTAAAGTGTTTTAAATTTCTGTGGTTACTTTTATTGACTTCTTGTTTCAATGCTGTATGATCTGATAGAGTACATGGGATGATTTCAAGTCTTTTGTTTTTATTTAAGCAGATTTTATGGACTAGTATGTAGTGTATTTTGGAGAAGGTTTCTTGTGCTACTGAGAAGAATGTATATTCTGCTGTAGTTGAGTAGAACACTCTGTAGATAGGTATCTGTTAAGTCCATTTGTTCAAAGGGGTGGTTCAGCTCTGACATTTCTTTGTTAATTTTTTTTAGTTGATCTATTTGTGAAAGTGGAGTACTGAGGCCCCCCCACTGATTATGTTGTTGTTTATCTGATCTTTGATGTTCAACAATATTTGTTTTATAAAGTGGAGTGCATGAGTATTTTTTTTAAGTGCATCAGTATTTGGTACATACATATTTACAATTATTATCTCTTCCTGTTGAATTGTTCTCTTAACTAATGTTCAGTAACCTTCTTTGCCTCTTCTGATCAATTTTAGCTTGGTGTTTACTTTGCCTGAGAATAATATTGCTACCCCCTACTTCTTCTCAGTGTCCTGGTATGTGGGATATTGTTTTCTATTCTTTGAGTTTTAGTTTATGAATTTCTTTTTGGATTAGATGAGTCTCTTGGTTTTTTGTTTTTATTTTTTTTCTAAACAAGATCTCACTATATAGTTTAGTTTGGCCTTGAACTCACTATGTAGCCCAGGCTGGCCTTAAACTTTTGAGATCCTCCTGCCTCAGTCTCCCATGTGCTGGGATTGTAGGCCGCCACATCCAGCCTTAGATGAGTTTTTTCTTTCTTTCTTTTTTCTTTTTTGGTGCTGGGTATTGAACTCATAGCCTTGCACTTGCTAGACAAGCACTACCATTGAGCTAAATCCCCAACCCCCTTAGATGAGTTTCTTGAATGCAACAGGAATTGGGTTTTCTTTTTTGATCTAGTCTTCCAATCTGTGTCTTTTTTTTTTTTTTTTTTTGAGACAGGGTCTAGCTATGTAGTTCAGGCTGGCCATGAATTCTTCTTGTAGCCCAGACTGGCCTCAAGCTTGCAGCAATTCTCCTGCTTCAGTCTCTGGAGTGCTGGGATTACAGGCATGCACCACCATGCCCGGCTATAATCTGTGTCTTAATTGGAAAGTTGAGGCCATTTACATTGAGAGTTGTTACTGAAAGGTATTGACTTGTTCCAGTCTTTGCCTTCTTTTTCTGTTGTTGATTCCTTTATTTTTCCATTTTTGTTTAACTGCTCACCTTATTTTATGTATTCATTGCATTTGACTTTTTGGCTTTGTTGGCCTCATTGCATCTGCCTAGGATTTTGTGAGTATTTTTTGGAGTGCTGGGTTGTTCATGAATTTCTTTTTTTTTTTAATTTTTAAAAATACTAAAAAAATTTTTTTTGGCTTTTTGAGACAGGGTCTTGCTATGTAGTTCAGGCTGGCCTTGAACTCTTGGCACTCCTCCTGCCTCAGCCTTCAGAGTGCTGGGATTACAGGCGTGCGCCACCACACCCAGCTGTTCATGAATTTCTTCACCATGTAGCAGTTTACCCTGAGTGTCATTTGGGCAGTGCATTCGTTTACATACTGACTATCCCAAGTGTTGCTTGGGCAGGTGTCATTTCAATCTGTCAATTCTTGTATTGAATAAACTTGATCAAATTGTCACTTTTATATTTCCTGTTATATTCTTATAAAAATTAATAAAAATGCAATTTTTGGTTATCCTGTATTTAAATAATTGAACTGGTAAGTGGTTAAGATGTTCTTTGTCATGAAATGTCCTTATTTCTCCATCAATTTTGAAAGATACTTTTGCAGGATACATTAGTCTGGGTTGGAAGTTGTTCTCTTTCAGCAGGTCGAAGGGGAGAACCTTAAAGAATAAGGTCAAGTAAAACAATAAAATAATACCAATAAGGAAATAGAACCAGAAAAATTAAAAAATGAAAACACACAACATGAAAACCAACTGAGATAAAGCGAACAAGTCAGGATAGAACAACTACGACACAACAAAAAATGAAAATTAAAACCTTCACACCTTTATTACGGCATCAACCAGACTGGACACATAAGCTCCCTGCACGCCACAGCCACAGTCTGGGCATGCACAGCTGTGCAGTTTCCTGCTCTGGACCCCTCAGTTGTCTGCCCGAAGCAGTGAAGGCTGTTGCTCCCTTCAAACCTGTGTCCCGGTTGCAGGCTGTGCTCCAGGTGTGACCCACTGCAGGTCTCCTGGTGATCTCAGTAGTAGATTGCCTCAGTTGATTTGGGGGGAAGCATGTGGTGTTAGTTTGTCCAACTCCCAGTCCTCCAGGTTTCTGCTGACTTTCACCAGGAGCCTCACACCCTTTCGCTTCCTTCACTGCCTGGCCAATTATCATGGCCATCTATGTCTTCCCTCTACAGGGCAGGTCTTGCCTGGTCTGTGTTCAGAAGACTTCCAGCCCAGGTGCGGCTCACTGGCCTGGCCCTCTGCCTGCAGCCCTGCCTGCGGGACCCAGGGCTGCCTCCAGGCTTGGCAAGAGGCCTCCCCTACCATCTCAGGCCTTCCCAGGAGGGCACCTACTGTGTCCTGACACTGCCAGATTGCTCTCTGGCCTGGGTGCCAGTCTCTGTCTCTCCTGATGCAGACACTTGTCAAAGTCTGGGTCTCCCTGCCCTCCGCAGTCCCCAGCTAGGATGCGCTGCGCCCCTCTTCATGGGAGCCCACCGGCAGCTGTGGGTAGAACACTGAGTGTTCCACAAGCACAGTGCTGCTGTTGTGTGTGGGAGGAATGGACGACTTATTTTTTCTGTGTTGGTCAAGCCTTCTCTCTCCCCAAGGTTGCACTGCTGGTAGCTGGTAGAGCACCACTGTTTTCAGGACTCGGGTGTGTGGCATTTTGTCTCATCCCATTCTCCAGCTTTCCTCTTCTCTGAACCCCCACCTTGGATGTACCTCATTTCCTATGTCTGTTACGGAGGTTAAAGTGATTGTGAATCTATTCCTTCAACCAGGGCATAACTGAAGGGCTATGTGGTGGACTTACTGTGGTCAAGTTGAGCCAGAACACCCAGCTGGACTGAGTTGGTGTGATTCTGGGTGTAGAGAATCCACCTGAGGATTATTGCTGATGCAACATAAAGCAGAATAGGAGCAGAAGATAGTTGGCGGGCTGTTTCCCAGGAGGAGCTCTGCTGTGGCTGGTTCTCCTGAAGGGAACTTGGCTGGTCTCTTTGAGGAAGGAGCTCAGGGCCTTGCTGTGGTCGAGGATGTCTGCTGTTGCTTCGGGGGAGCTCTGGTCATCATCTCTGCTGTGAGCATCATATCCTAGTTCCAGTAAAGATTTCTTCAGCTATGATCTGCAGACACGGACATACATGGGACAGTGCTGTGGGCTCCCAGCCCTTGATTGGATCTTCCGGGTCTCCAGTGCTTAGATAGATGTTCGGAGTTCTTCCTGTATTTGGCTTGTGGGTGAATATTGTAACTTATAAATGTCCTGTATTAAATCTGCTGTCTTACAAACCATTGGCTCTAGAAATCTAACTAAGGCCAGCTCCCTCCCTCCATCTGATCCTCTCCCTAACTGGTGTGTACGCTGGTCTTGGGTGGGGGTTGGGGGGCCTGCTCTGTTTTTCTCTCACAACACTCCCTAGACTCTAGATTTTGGTCCAGCTAGATTCTCTTTTTATTTATCCTCTTGTATAAGCCTTTATCTTTTGCTCCTACCTCAGGTAACCTGCCTTTCTCCAGTGCCAAGTTGGAAACACTCACCTTTGCTGTCATGCCCTAGGCAGCCATCTTCGCTATCTATCACTGATATAGGAGGTAGGGTGTGGCAAAGCTGGTTGGGGAAACAAGTGGGTCCTGTTAGGTATGAAATCCTAGGACAGGGCCAAATAATTCCCAGGACCCTCTATGTGGAACTTCTTGAGGGTTTCCATGAGACCCTGTCTCAAAAAAATTTTTAATTTTATTTTGAGATGGGGTCTTGCTAATTTGCTCATGTTTGCCTTGAACTTTCAATCCTCCTGCCTCTGTGCCTGGCATGAATTTTTTTTTTTTGAGACAGGGTCTCACTGTGTAGTTCAGGATGGCCTTGAACTCATTATGTAGCCCAGGCTGGTTTCAAACTCTCAGAAATCCTCCTGCCTCAGCTTCCTACGTGCTGAGATTACAGGCATGTGCCACCATGTCCAGCCTGGTATGATATTTTTACTTATCATAATTTGGCCAATTTTAAAAGCCAAGCATGTTGGTGCATGCCTGTAGTTCCAGCTAGTCTGGAAACGGAGGTGGGTGGGTCCCTTGAACCCAAGATTTGAAAACCAACCTAGAGAACATAGTGAGATTCCTGTCTTAAAAAAAAGAAAAAAAAGAAAAAAACCAATTGGCCAGTTTTTTTCTGGTGTGTCATGTAAATGTATGAACTCCACTGAAAGTTGCTAAAGTTTAGGAAATAAAATCTCTATATGCCAAAAATGTAAATAATAATATATAAAATATATTCATATACATTTATTAATATCTAATACATTTATTAATGTTAAAATGTATAATGTATTTATTATACATTTTTGTACTGCAGCTCCCAGCTGCAGTTGAGCTGCGGGTGTAGCTCAGTAGTAGAGTATGTACTAATGTGAGACCCTAGGTTCCATACCTAGCAAGGTGGGGTGGGAGGGTGGGAAGAAGCTACAGTAAATTTTGATACTTTTTGTGGTGCTGAGGATGGAATCTAAGGTCTCACCCATGCTAGGTAAGTGATCTACTACTGAGCTATACTCTCAGATAGTTGCAGTAAAAAAAATTTTTTTTGGTACTGGGATTGAACCCAGATACTTAAACTAAATTACATTCCTCTGGGCTTTAAAAAAATTTTTCTTTTCTTTTGAGACAGGGTCTTGGTAAGTGACTAAGTTGCCCAGCTGGGCTCAAAGTTGTAGTCCTTCTGCCTCAGCCTCCTAGAATGCTGGGAGGATCGGCATGTGCCACTATACCTGGATGTTGCAGTGCTTCAAAGAAGGAATACCTAGACATGGAGATCTCCAGTATGGAGGGCGTATAACATGTTTGCCATGGAGCAGCAGCAAGGCTTTAGTGGCACTTAGTAAATACTTTTCTGTCATCTTTAATTCTGTGAGGTGTAGGGGCCCTGCTATCCTGTATCCCCCAGAGTGGTGCCATGATCAGGCTGAGACTCAGAATCTGGGGGACTTGAGCCACAGGGTCCCACAGCTCAGTCACTCTGTTTCCCTGGAATGTGATTTTCAGAACTGCCAAATGAGAGTGAAGATCCAGCACTCTGGATCCAGGCTAATTGTGAAAGAGTGTCCTGTCCTGTAAATGTAATTTTTTCCCTTTTTCAAAAGTCAATGAATAGATATTTGGCTTGCATCTAGCCACTATTTATTGTTATATTATGAAATAATAGTCATTCTCATATATTGCATCTGTAAGTGGAGTTGACAAAACCAATGCAGAGCAACAATACTTCCTATGGCATTTGCATTGAATGCAGACCTTTCGTACAGGGCAATGTGCCTGGAACCGCTTGGAATTTAGCCTGAGACTAAATCTGCTGCATCCCTGGCTGCTGGAGAGCTGCCCCTGTTGGGATCACTGGATGCTGGTTTATTTGGTGTTTCCCAGCAGTCCACAGATACATCATTAAAAATTGTGCCTTGCAGTATCATTTATGTGGGTTTTTAAAAAAAGCTTACCCGATTTAAATAACACTCCTCTTCAGTTTGTCATCTTCAGTACAGCATCTGTTTATTACTGGTTTTGTACCTTTACATTACCTAGTAAAGTAAAGGGTGTCATTTGATGAAATTGCCCTGAGAATCATTTCAGAAGTTCACTTCAACACTGTGGTTTGTTGTTGGCGATGACGTGGAATAGGCACCCTCAGTTGTTGTTGATGGCTGTGTAAACAGCTACAACCTTTTGAAAGGAATTTGTAGGGCATAGTTCAGCAGTAGAGCACTTGAATAGTGTTATGGCTTGTATCTAGATGTTTCCCTGAAAAGCCTCATGTGGCCATAGGTGGGGCTTTTCGGAGCCCACTCGAGCTAGGGCATGTGATAAAGGGATTAAGTCTGTGTGGTGCACAGCAGAGTGAAGAGAACCCACAGAATGGGAAAATTTTTTTGCCAGTTATTCCTTCAACAAAGGACTAACATCTTGAATATGTAAAGAACTCAAAAAAATCAGACCCCCAAGTTTAAAGACCCAATTCAAAAGTGGGCAACAGAAATGAATAGACACTTCTCAGATGAAGTAGAAACAGCAAATAAACATATGAAAAAAAATGTTCAATATCACTGGTCAATGTTCATCAATGTTCAAGAGATGCAAATTAAAACAACCCTGAGATTCCACCTCACTCCAGAAAGAATGGCTATTATCAACAAATCAGCCAATAACAAATGCTGGAGGGGCTGTGGAGAAAAAGGAACCCTTCTCCACTGTTGTTGGGAGTGTAGACTGGTGCAAACACTGTGGAAATCTGTGCGGAGATTCCTCAGGGAAGTAGGACTAGAAGTTCCATTTGACCCAGCTATTCCCCTTCTTGGTATCTTTCCAGAAGAATTAAAAGCATCAAACCACAGTGATACATGCACGCCCAGGTTTATAGCAGCACAGTTTGTGATAGCTAAATCTTGGAAACAGCTCAAATGCCCATCAACCAAGGAATGGATAAAGAAAATGTGGTTTATTTTATACAATGGAATACTACTCTGCCATAAAGAATGAGATATTTTGAGGTAAATGGATGCATCTTGAGACCATACTCTTAAGTGAAATAAATTGTACATACATGTTTAAATACTGCATTGTTTCTCTGGTGTGAGAAACTGAAAGTGTAAATAAAGAGTAAAATGTATTATATTGAGAAAGGGAAGAAATTGTTCAAATGGGAAGGGGAACAAGGGAGGGGGCGGGGGAAAGGAAAAGAGGGAACAGAGGGACAAGAGAAATAAGAAATAGAAGGAAAAAGACTTTGCTTTCCTTGCCTCCCCTGCTATGGATTGTTTCTCCTCTACCATGTCCCCTGCTATGCCGCCCTGCCTTGAATCGAAACCTCTACAAACCGTGAGCCAGAATAAACCTTCCTCCTCTAATTTCTCTAATTTGTGTATGTTGATATTTTGTCCCAGCTACAAAAAAGTAACTAAGACACATAGCACGGAAAAAGGAAAAAGATTTGTAAATGTAATCATACATTAAGGCTATAATTGAACTTCTGAAATCTAAGAAAAAAGGTAAATATGTATCATTGTGTGTACAATTATATTCATTACATATTTTTAAAATTTTTTATTATTTTTGCAGTGTGGGGGATTGAACACAGTGCCTTGAACATCCTAGGAAAATGAAAAGTTAGAAATATGATTAATATATTTTAGTAACCCCCTGAGTGAAGTATTATCTTCCCATTAAAAGGTTCCCTTAAAATTTTTACTAAAAAAATTTCTTAAAATGTTTTTAAAAACAATGTTGGTTGGGAGAGTAAGATATAAAATTGTATGTTTAGCTTAGTAATATGCTGGGGAAATTACACACCTGTATATATCCATGTGTCGGGATGCTAATATAATGGGTGATATGGTTTTCTTTCCAATTTCCCAAAATGTTAATAACATGCTCACATTTTTATATCGGAAATATTTTTAAATTAAAAAACCTCAATCTTAGTGCCGTTAGAACTAGGAAGCATTATGATGAGCATTTTCAAAATCAAAGACAAAAGCTGGGGGCTGGAGACGTAGCTCAGCACTAGAGCGCCTGCCTAGCATAGGGGAGGGGAGTGCACACCTGCAAGCCCAGCTACCTGGGAAGCTGAGGTGGGAGGATCCCAAGTTCAAGGCCAGCTGGGCAACTTAGACCGTATTTCAAAAACAAAACAAAACAATCAAAAAACAAACTAAAGACGCTATGGAAAAAGGAAAGAAAAAGCAAACGAGCAAGCAAATGACACCAGGAGACAAAGCCTTACAGCCTGGTTACGGAACAAAGGTTTGAAATGGGAATTACAACTGGAGGTTCCATTTGACCCAGCTATTCCCCTACTGGGGAATCTTCCCAGAAGAATTAAAATCATCATACCACAAGGACATATGCACCACCATGTTCATAGCAACACAATTTGTAATAGCTAAGTCTTGGAAACAACCTAAATGTCCAACAACCAACGAATGGCTAAAGAAAATGTGGTTTTTCTACACTATGGAGTACTACACTGCCATAAAAAAGGATAAACTAGAGTCATTCATAT
>PVJO010022258.1:0-28396 GCA_004026905.1 Hystrix cristata | reverse complement strand
CCGAAGGCCTTAGAAGGCTCAGTGGGGCCGCGTGGCGTCCTGAGCACCCTGCCTGGCCCTGGAGTGCGGTACGAGTTAATCAGGAGTAGTGTGGAGGAGAGCCAGAGTCTGCTGCTTGCTGCCTTCACCTCTACAACTTCCATCCTGTGGCCTTGTGTCGACGGCTTTTGTGCACGTGTTCTTTCCTAGTCCTGACGTCCCACCTCAAGGACAGCTGAGTGGCCTTGTCCTAGGAATCTGTGAAGAAAGCAGATGAATCTGAGCCCGTGAGCCAAGTAACCCAAGTAGCCCAAGTAACAGTTTTGGAAACCACATAGGGACGAAAGTCCCTGCTCCTGAGAGCTGTTCATCCCTTTTTTAAAAAATTAATTTGATTGGTACACTTTTGATATACATAATGATCACATTTATCATGTGGAATTTGTACCTGTACATACCTTGATTCTTCTTTTTCCCCCATTCCTCTCCTCTCCCTTCAACTCTTCTTCCCCTCCTTGTTATCTTTTTTAAATTTTACTTTATTTGTGCATTCTAGATACATGTAATGATAACGTTCATCATAGTGAATTCGTACCTGTACATGATACATCGTGCTTCTTCCTTTTTGTCCATTTACTTCCCTTCCTTTCAACCCTTCTTCTCCTAATTTGCAAAAGCTTTGTTTCCATTTTTCCCCTTCTATTCTTTTTTTCTTTTCTCTTCCTTCCCCTCCCTATTCCCTTTCCCATTTGAATATTTTCTTCCTACTTCAGTATCTATCATCCATTTTGGACCTTATTTGCACTTTCTGTTTCTGACACATGCCTATAATCCCAGTACTTGGGGGGCTGAGGCAAGAGGATTGCTGCAATTTCGAGGCCAGTCTGGGCTTCATAGTGAGCTCAAGGCCAATCTGAACTACATAGCGAGACTCTGTCTCAAAAAACAAAAAACAAACAAACAATCAAAAAAGAAGTATAGTCTCAGGTGCATCCATTTACCTAAAAAGATCTGAAGTTTATCATTCTTTATGGCAGAGTAGTACTCCATTATATATAAAAAACCATGTTTTCTTTATCCATTCATCTGATGATGGGCATCTGGGCTGTTGCCAAGATTTAGCTATTACAAGTTGTGCTGCTATAAACATGGGTGTGCATATGTTACTGGGGTATGATTTTTTAAACTCTTTTAGGAAGATATCAAGAAGGGAAATACCTGGGTCAAATGAAACCTCTAGTTTCAATTTTTTGAGGAATCTCCATACGGACTTCCATACTGATTTCACCAATTTAAACTCCCACCAAGAGTGGAGAAGGGTTCCTTTTTCCCCACAGCCTCGCCAACATTTGTTATTGACTGATTTCTTGATGATAGCTATTCTTTCTGGAATGAGATGAAATCTCAGTGTTGTTTTAATTTGGATTTCTCAAGTGACCGGTGATGTTGAACATTTTTTCATATATTTATTTGCCATTCATACTTCTTCATCTGAGAAGTGTCTATTCATTTCAGATGTCCATTTTTGGGTTGAGTCTTTAAATTTGGGGGATCTGATTTTTTTTAAGTTCTTCATGTATTGTAGATATTAGTCCTTTGTCTGAGGAATAGCTGGGTAAAATTTTTTCCCATTCTGTGGGTTGCCTCTTCAGTTTGTTGGTGGTTTCTTTTCCTGTGCAAAAGCTTTTTAATATGATGAGATCCCAGTTGTTGATTCTTTGTAATACTTCCTGTGTGATCAGAATTTTGTTCATAAAATCTTTGCGTACACCTGTGTCTTCAAAAGTTTTACCTATTTTATCTTCCGGCAGATTAAGTGTTTCTGTTTTAATATTTAGATCTTTGATCTATTTTGATTTTAGGTTAGTGCATGGCAAAAGATACGGGTCTAGTTTTAATCTTTGGCCTATGGAAAGCCAGTTTCCCCAGCACTATTTATTAAAGAGGCTACCTTTCTTCCAGTGAAGGCATTTGGCCTTTGTCAAAGATAAGGTGGCTGAGTGTGTTTGCAGTTGTTTCTGCATCCTGTCTTCTGTTCCTTTGATCCTAGGATCTGTTTTTTTTTCCCCCCAGTACTATGCTGTTTTTTTAAAATTACAATAGCTTTGTAGTATAATTTCAATTCAGGGAATGTGATGCCCCCTGCCTTGCCTTTGTTATCTTGAATTTCTTTTTCTATTCTAGGTTTCTTCTGTTTCCAAATGAATTTTAGGATTGTTTTCTCTAGTTCTGTGAGGTATGCTGTTGGTATTTTCATTGGGATTGCATTAAACCTGTATAGCAGTTTTGGGAGTATGGCCATTTTTACTATATTGGTTTTGCCTACCCAAGAACAAGTTATATATTTCCATTTTCTGATATCCTCTTTGCTCACTTTTCAGAGTACTGTAGTTTTCAATATAGGTCTATTACTTCTTTTCTTTGATTCCTAAATATTTCATATTTTTGGACGCTATTGTGAAAAGTTTTGTTTCCCCAATTTCTCTCTCAGTGAGTTTGTTATTTGTGTACAGCTATGCTTTTTTTTCTTTGTGTGTGTGTGTGTGTGTGTGTGTGTGTGTGTGTGCCAGGGATTGAACTCAGGGCCTTGTTTTTGTGAGGAAAGCACTCTAACCAGAGAGCTAAATCCCCAGCCCCCAATACTATTGATTTTTGAGTGTGATCTTTGTATCCTGCTACACTACTGAATTTGATTATTGTATCTAGGGGTCTTTTGGTGGAGTTTTGGGGGTCTTTTTTTCTTTTCTTCTTCTTCTTTTTTTTAAAGCAGTGGCAATGTTTATTCAAAAGGCAAAATGGAGATTTTTTTTTTCAAAATGGAGATTAGGAGAGAAATTGGCTCTGCAGAGTGAGTTTGGGTCAAACAAAGAAAAAAGGTAGGGAAAAAAAAACGAAGTGAGACATGGTATGGGCTATCATGGAAAGATAGTGCTGGCTCCTCATGGCTTCCTTCATTTTCTAATGTCCAAATCTTGAGGCAACCCACAAGAACTTCTACATCTGGGTCCAGACAGGCAGTCCTGGGATATTGCACCTCAGGATGACGTTAGGTCTAGGCTATTCTCATGGGAAGTCACATCTGTTTGGGATCTCACATCTCTCTCCTACCTCATTTTCCCCAGAGAAACAGGACCCCCCATAATTCTTTATGGGGTGTTGAGGGAGTGGAGGTCTCTGTCTTCTATAGCTTCTGCAGGATGAAAGAGGCTGTGGACCCTACCTACCAGGGATTCTGTGCCCTCTAATCTACCTTGGGGTGCTGTGGCTCACTGGCTGGGTTGAAGAAAGAAAAATCTGTCAGGCGACAATGAGAAAAGAATTAATGATCATTGACCTTCATTGTTAGCCCAAATATGAGGAGCAGTTTAGATTTTTACACCTTTTTTTTGTGTAGCAGCTTTGGTGTTTCACATTTTGAAGAGGAATCTCAAGTCTTCTAGAGGCTCTCAGGAGTAACTTTCTCCTTTTGGGTGACCTTTTATTTTATTTTATTTTTTTGGTGCTGGGGATAGAACCTGGCCTTGTGCTTATGAGATAAGCACTCTAACCACTGAGCTAAATCCCCAGTCTCTTGGGTGACCTTTTCTTTCAAACAGTTCAGGTGGGACTGACTTTATTCTAGAAAGGTGAATCTAATTATCTATCTCTGCCTCCTTTATTGTAGTGGGTGTGGCAAGGATCACTGAGAAGGGCCTTTCTATTTTGGGTTTAATCAGTCAAAATGCTTAACTGGTTTAACTGGTTAACTTCCCTCTCTAAGTTTTTACACACTCAGTCTATTAGCTTTTCCTTCTAAGCAGAGGTTCCTGGAGGAAAATGTCTAATGACCTGTTATGGGCTAACTATATATATAACCTGCCTTTTGATGTCCTTCTTGGACAAGGCTACATCCATCAGCAAACTGTACCTCTTTAGGGTCTTGGATGGGTAGATCACTGACATCTTGAATAGGTCTGAGAGATGACTTGTTCAAAGAATGGCTAATTTTTGGCCCTGAAACTTGTCTATGAGAGGCAGGAGACCTTTCTGTGCCTCTTCCTTGATTGAATACTACTTTCCATTAGGAAACCAGCTGTGGTCTTTTAGTCTTATAATTACTGGCATAGTAGAATTTGCCCTACCAATTATTCCATTATACCATGCAATGGGATCCACTTGTTGGCTAATTTGTTCAAATTGACCTGGTGTAGTCCCAACAAGTAAAATCCATTTTGGCATTAGCCAGAATTTGAGAATTGTCCCCAATTTAGCTAGCAAATCTCTTCCTAGTAAGGGAGTAGGACACTGTGGGACAACTACAAAGTCATGGTTACACATTTGGCTTTCAAAATGACATGTCAGAGCAGGGGTAAAGAAACTCTGCTTGGAGGTCCTATCGACCCCAACTATGGCTACAGACCTAGAGGAGGGTTTTCCAGAGAAGGAAATCAAAAGAGAATGAGTTGCCCCTGTATCATTAAGCAGTTGGATTGTCTCACCCACAACATCTCAGTTTACCCAGGGTTCCTCAGAGAAGATGGCGATGTCCATGGACAGGGGCATTACAGCTTCCCCTGGGCCTCTTTAATTGTCAGAGCAGGAAATGAAGGTTTTGACTGGCCCTCTCTGGAGCAGGGAACAGTCAAACCTCCAGTGCCATGAATCAGAAGAGTTAGTTGCCTCACATATGGAGCAGGGCTGAGGCGGAAGCTTGGTGCGATCTCATGTTCTATGTCTTCTTGCACTTGAAACAGGAAGCCTTTCTTGGCTGTTTTTGGGTTTTTCTTTAGAATTGGGTGGATTTAAAGCATTAACAACTGTATTAGTTACCGTTCTAGAGTTACTGGTTTGCAAGAGAGTAGGCCGAATACAGGACTTTGACACATTACAACATTTACACACACACAAACGCAGGAAGAGTGTCAAACATCTATCTATGCACTGGAGACCTGAGAAATCCAATCAAGGGCTGGGAGGCCACGAAAATGTTCCTTGTAGGTCCCTGTCTGCACTAAAAGACTGAAGACATCTATACTGGAGCCAGGATATGATGTTCACAGCAGAGATGAAGACCAGAGCTCCCCTGAAGTGAACAGCAGCCATCCTCAATGACAGCAAGGTCCCAAGCTCCTTCTGTGATGAGAACAGCCGAGTTCCCTTCTGGAGAATGAACTGCAACAGAGCTTCTCCTGAGAAAAAGCCAGCCACTATCTTCTGCTCCCATTCTCCTTTATGTTTTGTTGGCAATAATTTTAGGTAAATCTTCTATGCCCAGAACCACACCTACTCAGTCCAGCTGGGCATTCCTGCTCAAATTGACCATATCGGTCCACCACACCAACTGCAACAGCTATAATTTTAGTCTTTCTCTTTACTCTCTCCACTGGGTCCTTATTGTTGAACACAGAAAATGCTGTGTCCAGCAATTGAGTCATAAGTGTCTGTGGCCCCATCTGAAGCTTTTGTAGTTTACATTGACTCTCTCAGGCTGACTGGCAGATGAAATGATGTCCCATCAGTGCCTCTCCCTGCCTGGAAGATGGATCTTTGTTAGTGTATTCGTGGAAGGCCTCTGCTAATTTGTTATGAAACAAAGCTGGATTTTCCTCTGGAATCTGTAAGACCCCATTCGTTTTATCATAATTAAAAGACTTTTCAATGCACCCTTTCATCCCCATGGTAAGAGCAGCTACCATACTAGACCTCATCTGTAGTTCCTCCTAAGTATTATAGTCCCAGTCTGGTTGTGTTGCAGGGAGACTAGCCTCTCCAGGGTGGTTTCCTTCCCTTTTTAAGGCATATTGTTCATCTGCATAGTTCCTAGCCTCTTGTAGGATTATTTATTTTTCATCTGGAGTACAGCCCTTTGGCAAGATGTATTGGACATTTTGCCATGATAAAGCAAAAGCAAGGGTCAAAGTTTGAAACTTGTCTGCAAACTTACCAGGATCTTCTGATAGTTGGCCTAATTGTTCTTTGCACAGTTGGAAATCTGCAACTGAAAAGGGTTCTACTCGAGTATTTCTTCTTGGCCCTATGACTTCTCTTAGGGGCAGGATAAGTTGTGAATTAGGGTAGTAAGAAGCACCACTTTGGGTTCTACCTGCAGGGCTTAAAGCTGTCTGAGAAGCATAAGAGTGCTGAGGCTCATGGGGTTCCCTTGGGGCACTAGGCTCTAGTGGAGTTCCTGAGTCATTTGGAGGGGGCTATAAGGAGAAGGTCAAGGAGAACTTCCAGTATCAGATAGATCAGAGAGACCCACTTCCCTCTGAGAAACAAGTGGGGGGCCTCAGGACAGGTTCATCTAGAATATCTTCTTCCTTCTAGGGGGCTTCTCTAGATACCATAGCTCTTGAACCTTCCCTTTCATAAAGAGTCATAAAAACTTAATCATAAGGCATTTCATTCTACCTTGCATGTTTTAAACAAAAACGCTGTAACTGGAGAATAGTCTCATAATTCAAAGTAACGTCCCGTACCCATCTCTCACCACCTCCCAGTTCATTTTGGACCCAAACTGTATTGCAGTAATAGATAAGATATTCTTGCTTTAGACTGTCAGGCTCAAACCTTGCCCATCCATTGGGAATGGGGCCCAGTGGTGATGTGGGTGAAATCTATGCACTTGCAAGATCCAGTAGATTTTTCATCTGCTTTTCTTGGGATCTTGTCTCTGGTCCCTGAGCTCTTTCTCATACCTGACCACACCAAAATGTACTCTCCTTGCTGTGCTCCCCAAAATGTTATTGGGTAGAATGTTCCAAATAAACATTACCAGATTCTGGATTGCTCACTCCTCCTTCTGGAGTTGGATTCCAGATTCTTCCCACCTCAAGCAAAAGATTGAACAAAATGAGCAAAAAGCAGTGACAAAGTTTACTTAAAATGCAAAATGGAGATTGGGAGAGAAACTGGCTCTGCCGAACAAGTTTGGGCTGAACAAAGAAAACAAGGTAGAAAAATAAAAATAAAAATAAAATAAAAACATGTACTTCAATCTGATAAAAGCCATCTATGACAATCCAACAGCCAACATCATACCAAGTGGTCAAAACCGGAAAGCTTTCACTCTAAATTCAGCAACAAGAGAAGGCTGTCCACTATCACCACTCTTATTCAATATAGTTCTGGAAATATTAGCCAGAGCAATTAGGCAAGAGAAAGAAATAAATGGACTAAAGGTAGGAAAGGAAGAAGTTAAGCTAGGATTATTTGCAGATGATATGATACTTTACATAGAAGACCCCAGAAACTCCACCAAAAAACTTCTAGATTTAATAACCAAATTCAGTTGTGTAGCTGGATACAAAATCAACAGCCAAAAATCAATAGCATTTCTACATACAAATAACAAACTCACTGAGAAAGAAATTAGGGAAGATACACCATTCACAATAGCATAAAAAAAAAATTAGGAATCAATCTAACAAAACAAGTAAAAGATCTTTACAGTGAAAAATACAGTACTCTAAAAAAGGAAATTGAAAGGGATGTCAGAAAATGGAAAGACATCACATGTTCTTGAGTAGGAAGAACCAACATAGTGAAAATGGCCATACTTCCTAAATTAATATACAGGTTTAATGCAATTTCAATCAAAATACCAATAGCATACTTCACAGAACTAGAGAAAGCAATCATGAAATTCATCTGGAACAGAAGAGACCAAGAATATTTTAGTATATGTGCTCCCGAAGCCAGCACAGAAGAGACCAAGAATAGCAAAAACAATTCTGGGCAACAGGGTCAAGGCAGGGGGCACCATAACCCCTGATTTAAAATTATACTATAAAGCTACACTGATAAAAACAGCATGGTATTGGCACAAAGACAGACCCAAGGATCAGTGGAACAGGTTAGAAGATGCAGAAACAACTCCAAACACACTCAGATACCTCATCTTCGACAAAGGAGCCAAACACTCTCACTGGAAAAAAGATAGCTTCTTTAATGAATGGTGCTGGAAAAATTGGCTTGCCACATGCCAAAAACTAAAACTAGATACATGTCTCTCACCATGTACTAAACTAAAATTGAAGTGGATCAGAAATCTAAACATTAAAACAGATACACTAAATCTACTGGAAGATAGAATAGGAAGAACTCTTGAAAACATAGGGGTAGGAAAAAACTTATAAACAAAACTCAGACTGCACAGGAAACAACACAAAGGATCAGTACTTGGAATCACATCTTATTAAAAAGCTTTTGTACAGCAAAAGAAATCACCAACAGAGTGGCACGAAAACCCACAGACTGGGAAAAAATTTTTGCCAACAATTCCTCAGACAAAGGCCTAACATCTAGAATATATAAAGAACTCAAAAAAATCAGACCCCCCAAATTTAGAGACTCAATCCAAAAATGGGCATCTGAAATGAGTAGACACTTCTCAGATGAAGAAATATGAATGGCAAACAAATATATGAAAAGTGTTCAACACCACTGGTCATTCGAGAGATGCAAATTAAAACAATTTTAAGATTTCATCTCAGTCCATAAAGAATGGCTATCAGCAAGAAATCAATCAATAACAAATGCTGGCAGGGCTGTGGGGAAACAGGAACCCTCCTCCACTGTTGGTGGGAATGTAGGCTCGTCCAACCATTGTGAAAATCAGTGTGGAGATTCCTCAAAAAACTACAACTAGAGGTTCCATTTCACCCAGATTCCTCTGCTTGGTATCTTCCCAGAAGAATTAAAAACATTGTACCACAGTGATATATGTACAACCATGTTTATAGCAACACAGTTTGTAATAGCTAAGTCTTGGAAACAGCCCAAATGCCCAGAAGCTAATGAATGGCTAAAGAAGATGTGGTTTTTCTATATAATGGAGTATTACTCTTCCATAAAAAGGATAAATGAGATATTTATAGGTAAATGGATGTACCTCGAGAACATACTCCTAATGAAATAAATCAGATACACATGAGTACATATTAATTGTTTTTCTGTATGAGAAACCGTAAGCATAAATAAAGACAAAAAAGTATAATCAATACTAAGTAAAAGACAGATAATATTCAATAGGGAGGAGAATTAGAAAGGCAGGAAGGGGAAAAGAAGGAAAGGAAAAAGAAAAGAAAGGGAAAAGGGGGAAAATGTAAATAAAGCTACTGTAAATAGGGAAGGGCGGGGGAGTGGGAGGGAGGGGTGGAGAAGAAGGGGGAACCAAGATATATCATGTACAGGTACAAATTAACTATGATGAATGTGATCACTATGTATACAATGTACCAATACATGTTCTTGGTAAATAAAAAAAATAAAAAACAAGCCCCTCCCAAAAACCCAAAAATAATAATCGCATCTGAGAGACATGGTATGGACTATCATAGAAAGATGTTATAGCCTTGGATCTTCTATGTAGAGTATCATGTCATCTGCAAATCATGATAATTTAACTTCTTCCCTTCCTATCCTTATGCTTTTTATTTTTTTCCCTTGTCAAATTGGTCTGGCTAATGTTTCCAGAACTATATTGAATTGGAGAGGTGATACTGGGCATCATCGTCTTGTTCTTGACTTTAGAATGAAAGTTTTCCGTTTTTATCCATTTAGTATGACATTGACTGTTGGTTTGTCATAGATGGCTTGTAGTAGATTGAGAAAAAGACCTTTGATTTCAATTTTCTGTAGGATTTTTCTTTTATCATGAATGGGTATTGGACTTTTTCTGTGTCTATTGAGATGATCATGTGTTTTTTGTCCTTGGTTCTGTTAATATGGTATATTACATTTATTGATTTGCATATGTTGAACCATCCTTGCACCCCCAGGATGAATCCTACTTGGTATGGTGTATGATCTTCTTGATGATTTACTGCATTCTGTTTGTCAGTATCTTTTTTTTTTATGATCATGAAGTATTTTATTTTTTCATAAAACAAAAAGAATGCAATACTTTATTTATTTTTTAAATTTTATTTTAATGGTACATTTTAGATGTACATAGTGATAGTACTCATCATAGGGGATTTGTACCTGTACATGACATATTGGTTGTCAGTATCTTATTGAGGATTTTTGTATCTATGTTCACTAAGGAGGTTGGACTGTAGTTCTCTTTTTTGGTTGGATCCTTCTCTGGTTTTGGTATCAGGGTGATTGTTGCTTCCAGAAATGAGGTTGGGAGTATTGCTTCCCTTTTAATTTCATTAAAGAGTCAGGAGTAGTTGTGGCAGGCCCCCCCACCATAAACTCAGGTGGCCACAGACAATTGCAGACTGGCAGTCTCCATGTTTCCTTGATAACTAGTAAGCGGTATGCTAATAAGGGCTGACTTTTGAGCCCCTGCTTATGAAAAGGTAAAAATAAACAACAAGATTAACTAAATTGATCCAGCAGGCATCCCTAAAAAGTGAGATAACTACATTCTTAGACAAAGTAGGTAAAAATTGTAAAAATGCAATCAACCAATAACTGTATTCAAATAAGGTGAAAAATTATATATCCAGTCAATAGATTTAGTTTATACCCTGAAATCTTGGTGGGGTGGGAATTCACAAGTAAATTCTGCTCTCTTTGTTCTGTTTTTGCTCAGGCTTTGGACACTAGTCCCCCGGGCCAGTGCCAGCACACTAAAAGAGTTGTATTCTTTTTTATGGTACTGGGGATTGAATTCAGGGTCTTGTGCTTGCTAGGTGAGCACTCTAATCACTGAACTAAATCCCCAGGCCAAGAGCTGTATTCTTGTAACCAGTGTGGTGCCTTTGTGTCTTTGGTGTTGATCTCTTCTGCAACATAGCGAGTAGAAATTTAGATCTTCTCTAAATTTCTTGTATAATTCTGCAGTGAATCTGTCAGGACCTGGGCTTTTCTTTTGGTAGTTTTAAAATTATGCCTTGCCTTCAATTTCATTTATTGAGAGTGGATTATTTAGAGTTTTTATGTCTTCTTGATTCAGCTTTGGTAATTATGTATCTGTCCATTTCTTCTGCATTTTCCAGCTTATTAGAATAAAGGTCGTCAAAGTAGGTATTGATGATCTTCTAGATTTCTGCTGCATCTGTTGTGGTTTCAACCTTTTTGTTCCTAATTGCATGGATTTGAGTCTTTTCTTTCCTTTTATTTTTGATAAGATTGGCTAAGAGTTTGTTAGTTTTATTTAATCTTTCCAAGAACTAACTCTTCATTGATTCTTTGTATTGTTTTCTTAGTCTCAATTGCATTAATTTCGGCTGTGATCTTTATACTCTCCTCCCTTGTATGTGCTTGTAAATTGTTAATGGTAGATAGGTAGCTTTGCTACTAGTAGTGAGTCCTCTTCAGGAATTAACTACTTTTCAGTGATGTCTTCTTGGTGTAGCTGGTTTTTGGCATTTGAGTCTGTATCAAGATCCTGGCTCTTCGATTTATTAGGGATGAGAATTTGCTGCCTATTTGGCCTACCATCCACTTCTTTGGTGCTGGTGTATGATATTGTTTAGGAGCCCCAGATGATGTAGCTATTGGTATACGAGGAAGAACAACTAATTTCAACAACTACATCACCTTGGCTAATGAAATCAATAATAACTATAGTCCCAGACTTCCTTCTCATATATGCTCAAATCATTTCTCAATCATATTCTGAAATTTTCTGTTGGATTTGATGCCTTTACCATTCGTTTTGAAAGTGGCTTATCATTCCATATGTAGAGCACTTCTTATGTTCAAGGTACTGAAGCTAGAGCACAGACAAAGATAACTCAGCCAACTTATAATCAGTGATAAGGGAATAAAGGGAAACATTAAAGAGGCAGGAAAAAGTTACTGTAGGGCTGCAAAAAGGGCTGTTTCTTGCTTTTGAACAATTAAAAAAAATGAAACCATTACTCATCTAATATGTATTATATAATCTATATGTGTAGGTTTCATTTTTATTATCTCCTCCCATCCCCATAGTAGAATATAAACCCCACAAGTGCAAGTATATTCTCTTTTGATCATTGATGTATCCTAAGTGTTTAAACAGTTTAAACTTAGCATGCACGAGGCACCCAATAAATATGTGTATGACAATTTGCTTCTGAAAATATACAAGAGAGTATCCAGATAAAATGTGTTTGTCACACACACTGGCTCTGTCTCCAAACTCTAGCAAAACCACATTAAAGGGATTATTTAAGAGGCATAAGCTAAGGACCAAAGGAACGGGAGAAGAGACTACGGTGTGACTAATAACTGCCTCAGCAGAACATGGAAAGCTGAAGCCTAAGCAGGCACAAAGGACAGCTAAAATGCATTGTGATTTCCGCAGAAGAACCACAAACATTTAAGATATGGAAGCAGGTTCCTATGTGAGGACAGTGGGGAGGTGAAGGCCTGCCCGAGGTCCTTGCTCTGTTGAAGAATTTGTTGGGAGATCCCCTAGGATCCTGGCAAAACACTGGATGCTGATTCAGTAGCTGGAATAAAATCAAAGATATTTTGACCCTGGAACTCCATATTCAGACAAAGGCAGAGTTTTTCTTTTAGTCTGGTTCAATCAGAATACTGAAACTACAGGTGTGGGGAGGGTAAAGAGGAATATTTATGCACTGGATGCCAGACTTTTCAATCCCTTCTCTTTCAGGATCTACAATACTGGAATCCAGGCCTGAACTCTTCAGACAGGAGGTTATAGGAAGCATTTCTGCAGACTTTGAGAGCTGAAAAGGAAAAGGCTATGATATTGATATTGGGAATTATACAAACAAAGATTCCTGGCAGGAGGGCAGAGATCTGCTCACATCTACCTTGTCTTACTCTGCTACATGCTCAGAGCCTCCAGAAGTTTATAATGTACCACTATCACACATAAACAGACAACCAAGGATCATCAGTTACTTTGGATACAGACCTGTCAAAACAGAAAACAAACAAACAAAAAAAGAAAACACAAAACCTGGAAGACGAGACTATGTAGGGAGAAGAAAAATATCCCCCAAACTATAATAAGTCAATGTCACTAAGAATTTCATAGGGAAATGTCAAAAACTCAGATAAAAAGACTTCAAAAAAGTGTTACTACTGAGGTACCAGAAAAAGGTGAGGATATTTCTGTTTAAAAAATCTTATAAAACTATTTAACTCTTTAGATTACATATAAATATACTGTAGATAGAAAAATGCAAAGAAACAAGTGACTTTTCAAGTGAACAGAGCTCACTGGGAACCCCTTTCCCCATCTCTTGTCCCCACTTTGTCTTGTTTCCTGTAGACTTCCTACACCCCTCATTCAACATCCCAAAAAAGGCTCTGTGGGAGAGGAATGGGAGACACTGTGTGAGCCTGGAATCTGCTCTGCCAGGATCTCATGAGTAGCCCTGGGGTAATTTTAGTCCATTGCCTCCAGGTGACTTCTCCCTGGGCAATTTGGTTTTACACTGAGGTTACAAGTACGGAAACCAGACTGACTCAATTCTCATGTATTTTTTTTTTTCCTTATTTTCTCCTGACTATCCTGGTTCCAAGCCCTTGATTCTAAAAACATTTTCTCCTTTTTCTAGGCTCTCTTATTCTAGAGGGTGAAAGGTCCCTGAGGTCCATTTGTCTAGGGTGGGACTCTCACTTGCTAAATCTTTAACTCCTGGGTAACAGACACTTAGTTACCCTTTCAATTCATGGCGATCCCTTCACTGGGGATAAAAGGCAGAAATGTTTTTAGTTGTGGTTACTTTTTTCAGCAACTAGGGTCCAAGAAGCTCCCCTATAGCAGAGATGGGGGCATCAACTCTGCTCAGTGAGTAGGTTCTTGAACCTTGTCACAGCAAAAGAATTTTAGGATGTGTCATTGAGAGGCACAGACACATTTTATCAGGCAAAGTTAAAGAAGTGCATACTCAGAGAAAGCATAATGTGCATCTTAGTTACTTTTCTGGTTGCCGAGACAAAACACCCAACACCCAAAGTTAAAGGAGGAAAGATTTATTTAGCTCACAGTTTGTAGTGGTTTCGGTCCATAGTTGGCAGGCTCCAAGGCAGGGCGGCATGGCAGATGGGGCATCACAGAGGAGAAACAGTTCTTGGCAGGCAGAAGGCAGTAAAGCAGCAAAGTAACAGCAGAAGCAGCAGCAAGTAGTGAGGTAGAAGCCTCTCCCTTTTGCCCCTTCCAGGCTACCCACATTTTGGGTGGTGCTACCCACACCCAGTGTGGGCCTTCTCATTATTCAAACACAGAACTGTGCTTAACCAACTGGTGGACTAATTTATCCACCACACACCCTTAATCCTAACATCACACAATTTAATCCCGGAATCACACATTCTAGAACCAGTCATCTCTGAAAAGCCCCACCTATCAGTGGATGAGGCTTTCAAGTGACAACTAAATACAAACCGTAAGAAGGCAGGCCCTCAAAAGAGAGGCAGGCACCTTGTGGTCTGGGGTTGGGAATATAATATATTCTTTAAATTTTTTTTATTAGTAAACATTTGCCATACATAGTGCTTACATAGGGGAATTTGTGCCTGTACATTATATATCTTAATTCTTTTTTTCCCCATTCTCTTCTCTCTTTCAACCTTTCTTCCCCTCCTCATTTACAGAAGCTTTGTTTCCATTTTTTCCTTCCATTCTTTTTTTAGATCCTCTCTCCTCCCATTTGAATATATTCTTTCTACTTTCCACTATTTATCCTCCATTTTGCTCCTTGTTTACATTTAGGGTTTCTTATACAAGAGAAACATTGAGATATTTAAACTTGTGTGTCTTATTTATTTCACTTAATATTACAGTCTCAAGGTGCATCCTTTTATCTACAAATGACTCAAATTTATCCTTCTTTATGGTAGTGTAGTACTCCATTATGTATATATAAATGCCACATTTTCTTTATCCATTCATCTGTTGAGGGGTATATGGGCTATTCCCAGGATTTAGGTATTATAAATTGTGTTGCTATAAACATGTCTATGTATACAGAGGATGTAATATATTAAGATGGATGATCAAAGATTCAAAGAATTGCCTAAAAACATTCTTTGAACCCTCTGAATCTAAACAATCTTCATTTTAAAATTCAGGTTACCACCCTTTACCTTATCAACTAAGTATTTGGGTATGATGGGCTCAGAAGAATAAACAAGCAAGTCCAGGGAGCACAAGAGTAAAGAGAGAAAACACAGATGCATAGGACTGTGGGTAACTTCAGTTGTGTCCAGAGCTGCAGTTTTCTTAAAAGTATAATTTTAAAATTACAATTTACCTTGTCTCCTTTCTACATATCACTATTTTTATATTCTATGTCACTTTTTATACAGAATATTACTATTAATGTAACATATTCTAGAGTATTTTCCCTTTTAACTTGCTGACAATTCTATTTACTAACATTCTAAGGCTGGTTCATGACATAAACAGGGAACCGTTTGGAGGCAGAGTCGAGATAACTCTGGTAGACTGGTGTGCTCATCCGTTTACTATGCAGGACTCAAGGGACAGGGGTGTCTCCTTTTAGAGTAGTTCAAAGCAGAATATTTAACTCTGTCCTAAGCTTGACCCGTAACAACTCTCTTATGTGGAATAGCGAGGACATGGGTACCTACCTTACTTTCAATTAGAAAAGCAAGAAGGAGTAGTTAATATTTTGGAAGAATTGGAATTCAAAAATCTCTCGAAAGTTCCAAAGTTAGAATGAGCAAATAACTGAGAGTTATTAGGTATTAGTCAGTTTTCTTATTGCTGGTACAGAATATCTGACAGTTGCGACTGACGTGTAGGAGAGATTTACTTGGCTCACAGTGTCAGAGCTTTTAGTTCATGGCTGGCTGGCTCCAATTCAGGGACACACAGTGGAAGGGCTGGCAGAGTAAAGCTGCTAGCTGCATGGCAAGCAGAAAGCTGAACACAGGGGAAGAGGGCCGGAGAGGAAGAAGCCAGGGACCCCGAAGTCACACTAGCTTTCAAGCCGATTAAATTGACCATCAACACCAATGAACAGTCGTAGTAGGATACTTTAAAACTCCTATGCTTAGGTTCAAAACATCCATTTCACAAACACAGAGTGGGGAAGCTTAACCACTTACCTGAAAGAGTATGAGTCTTGGAGTTAGTCCCTGCAATGATTAATCAGGTCACAGCTGGAGAGTGACTGGTGAAAATCAGTTGTTTCCCTCTTTACTCTCCCCCCAAACATAGGCAAGATGATTTGTGCTCTATTGGTCAGGTACAGAACAAGAGGAAAAGGTCAAAGACGTCACAACAGGTGAACACGTGACATATGCAGAGCAGATGAGTGCGGTGATGATAACTGCATCAGAACAGTGCTTTGATTTATCCTGTCCAAGCACTATCACCTCTTTGACTTCTGAGCTGTCCCAGGAGGTGGTAAGTCAAATATCATCCTCACCTTAAAGATGACAAAGCTGAAATTCAGAGAAGGCAAGTCAATGATATGCACACCTTTAGCTCTCAGGACCCCTTTACACTGTTAAAATAATTGAAGTACCTCACACAATATAAAAAATGAAATCGAGGACTTCTGGGAAGATGGTGGAGCAAAGAGAAGCAGAGTAAGAGCCTCTCCGAGATTTGTTGTCCAGACACTGGAATATAGCAATTTCAGGAAGAGAAGGAGGGAAGTGTGTTCTCAGGACCCAGCAGGGAGCTGAAGCAAGAGTTGAAGCTCACGAGGAAAGCAAAAGGAGAGACCAGCCCAGAAGAAGGTGAAGGACTGACGGCACTTTCTCACAGAGCTCTGGCTCGTGGCCCTGGCTCACATGGCTCATGGCAGGAGCTTGCAGCCCGGGTCATAGTCACAGTCCCTGCTCACAGCCTCTGTGCACAGCCTGGCTCACAGCCTGATTCACGGCCCCAACTTGCGGCCCCAGCTCTTGGCACAAGTGATGCAGTTTGAGACTGTGGACGCACAGTGACTGCTGGAGACCCCAGAGACCTCCACGGAAAGACACACAAATGAAGCAGAGCGGTGGACACTGAAGACTGCCATGGCTGGTGAATTACCTGAGTCACCTGATCTCAGATGGCCCCCAGGAGAGTGTGGTGATCAGCTGATCACCATTTTGGAAAGGGGTCGAGCTCAGAACTCAGAAAAGGTGCTAGTGGCTTTTGGTGCTGGGGCAAGGTGGGGCAAGGTGGAGCAAGGCGGAGCAGAGTTCAAACTCAAATTGGAAGGAGTAAAAGGAGCCAAATTAACACTGGCAGGGAACTGAGTCCAAGCTGGTGGGAGACACACAGTGTGTCTCCAGCTGAACAAATTGGATTTCAACACCACAGCCAGTGAACAGGTTGAACCTCAATGGAACGGGTGAAGCCTTGTTATTGAACCCAGCTGGGAACACTCACTACCCTGCCAAAAATCTACCGCTGGGATTAATCAACAAGGACCTGGGTCTGTCTACTCTGTCTACCAGTGACAGCAGAGACACACCTGGAAGCAGACATTTTATATTTTCTTTTTAATATTTTTTCCCCTCTCTGCTCTTCTTCTTTTTTTTTGTTTTTTTCTCTTTCTTGTTTTTATAGGAAAGTGACTTTCTAGTTTTTTGATGTTATTTTTTTGCTCTGTCCTTGTTTTACTTCTTCCTTCTCTCCTTTCCTTCTGTTTCCTTTACCAGTTCCCCAAAGTTTGCATAATTTCCCCTGGCTTCCAACCTTGCTTCTCATCTCTTTCTCTTCTTCTATTTCTCTATCCTTTCCTCCTAATCTCTTTTGAATTTTCTCCACTGAGAGCAAAATCACCATATTGAGGGCATAGTTACTGCATACAAGTTTCTGGTTTATTTGGGATGTTGTTATATAACCAAAAATGTAGCTCATAAGGTATAAGGTGGCAGATCAATTGTTACTACAGTTTGTCATTTTCTAGACTGTGCCTGATACTGTTGTTGCTGATTGGACTACTTTAGCCAAGGTGACAGAATTGTTCTACTCAATTCTTCCTTGTATGTCAAGACTAAGATCAGCAAAGGGTAACGAATAACACTACAGGCCACAGCCAAAGAACTAAGGGCTGGCCAAATATATAGCAACTTCCCAGCCCCCATAAATTGAAGAGGCAAGATCTTGCAACAGACTCATAACATAAAAACCAGCTACACCTGTAAGACATCTTTGAGGAAGTAGTCACTTCCAAAAGGTTCTCAAAAGTAACAACAACAACAACAACAAAGAACTACCTGCCACAGGAAATTCATAAGCATCAATCCAGGAACTAAACTAAAGAAGAAAAAATAGAAAATGAGAAGACACACAAATAAGATGCAACCCCACACCTCCAGCTCATCAAAAGCAAACCCAGGGGCTAATGAAGTGGAACAATCTGAAAGCTTCCCACCCAGACTCTTGGAAGCAGTAACAGCAGAAGTAACAAAGAAGATGAATGAGGCTCTAGAAAACATCAAAACAGAAATAATTTCCAGAATAAAACACATGATTAGTGACTCTAGAGCAGTTGCATATAAAAAATAGAAGAGCTTAGAAAAATGATGGAAACCATAAATGCCCAACACACGAAAGAAATGGAATCCATGAAACAGATTCAGACAGATGTCCAAGAAAAAAATCCCTTGAAATTATTGGCAGTAGAATGAGACAATATGAAGAATCTCAGCTATAGAAGACAAGATTTTGATTAATGATCAAGAAAAGAAAGAGTTCTTCAAAATGGTAAAGCACCATGAAAAATCAATACAACAGCTGATAGATGACATGAAGAAAATTAACATAAGATTGATCAGAATCAATGAAAAAGCAGGAGATAGCACAAATCACATTAAAAAAAAAAAAACCTGTTCACAGAAGTAATGGCAGAAAAATTCCCAAGTATGGAAAAAGGACTTGACATATAGATAAGTGAGGCATACAGAACTCCAATCAGCCATGATCAACAAAAATCTACCCCAAGGCATATAATAGTTAAGATTCCAGAAATTTAACACAAGAACAGAACATTGAAAGCTGTTAAAAAAATGAAACAAATAACCTATACAGGAAAACCCATCAGAATAATAGCAGACTTCTCAACACAAATCCTCAAGTCAAGGAGAGTTTGGAATGAAGTGTTTCAAGCCCTAAAAGACAACAACTTTCAGCCCAGATTGATGTACCTATCAAAACTGTCTTTCAAAAATTGATGGAGAAGTAAGATACTTCCACGACAAAGAACACCTGGAGAGATTCATGACCACCAAACCAGCACTCCAAAATATTCTGAAGGACATTCTGGAAAGAGAAAATGAGGACTACAATTCCAGGTATTGCAACAGAATGAATCCTCCAGGCGAGGCAAGTAATTAAACAGAAGGGAAAAATAGGGAGCCAAGAACAGGTAAATAATATGACAAGAATAAGTTAACACTTTTCAGTTATAACCATCAACGTAAATGGTCTTAACTCACCAATCAAAAGAAGCAGACCAGCAGAATGGGTGAAGAAACAAGACCCAGTAATATGCTCCATACAAGAAACATATTTAATTCAAAAAGAAACTCACAGACTGAAAGCCAAAGGATGGAAAACAATACTTCATGAGACAGGAACCCAGAAAAAAACCAGGGGTAGCCGTTCTGTTTGCAGACAGAGTATATTTCAAGCCAAGACTCATTAAGAAAGACAAAGAAGGTCACTACATCCTTGTAAAGGGAACAACCCAAGAAGAAGAGATGACAATCATAAATATATATGCACCTAATGCCAGTGTGCCTAATTACCCACAACAAATATTGATGGACATGATAAACCAAATAAGCACCAATACAATTGTAATGGGAGACTTCAATACCCCACTGTCACAAATAGATCAACTAGACAAAAACTCAACAGGGAAATATCAGAACTAAACCAAACTCTTGAACAAAAGTACCTAGTAGATGTATACAGAGTATTCCACTCCACAACATCAGAATACACATTCTTCTCAGCTGCACATGGGACTTTCTCCAAAATAGATCACATACTAGCTCATAGAACATGCTTAAGTAAATGCAAAGGAATCAAAATTATCCCATGCATACTATCAGACCATAGTGCATTGAAACTGGAAATAAACAGCATAAGGAACCACAAGAATTCCATAAACACATGGAAGTTAAATAGCACGCTCCTGAACAATCAGTGGGTCAGAGAGGAAATTAAAGAAGAAATTAGTTTCTACAACTGAACGATAATGCCAATACAACCTACCGAAATTTGTGGGATACAAGGACAGCAGTTCTACAAGGAAAATTTATATCATTGAATGCCCTTATCAGAAAAACAGAGCAAGCTCAAATAAATAACCTAATGTTGAACCTCAAGCTTCTAGAAAAAGAAGAGCAACTCAAACCCAAGGCCCGTACAAGGGAGAGTATTATAAAGATCACAGCTGAAATTAACGCAATTGAAACTAAGAAAACAATACAAAGAATCAATGAATCAAAGAGTTGGTTCTTTGAAAAATTAAATAAAATTGACAAACCCTTAGCCAACCTTATAAAAAAAAGGAAAGAAAGACTCAAATTCATACTACTTGGAATGAAAAGGATGAAATCACAACAGATCCTGCAGAAATCCAAAAGATCATCAGTACCTACTTTGAGAACCTGTATTCTAATAAGATCGAAAATACAGAAGAAATAGACAGATTCCTAGATACATATGAATTACCAAAACTGGATCAAGAAGATATAAAAACTCTAAATAATCCAGTATCAGCCACTGAAATTGAAGAAGTAATTAAAAACCTACCAAAAACGAAAAGCCCAGGTCCTGATGGATTCACTGCTGAATTCTATGAGAAATTTAGAGACAATTTAATGCCACTAATTCTTGAACTCTTTAACAAAATTGAAACAGAAGCAATACTCCCAAATTCATTTCTGGAAGCAAGCATCACCCTGATACCAAAGCCAGAGAAGGATCCAACAAAAAAAGAGAACTACAGGCCAATCTCATTAGTGAACATAGATGCAAAAATCCCCAAAAAGATACTGGCAAACAGAGTGCAACGAATTATCAAGAAGATTATACACTATGACAAAGTAGGATTCATTCCAGGGATGGTTCAACATATGCAAGTCAATAAATGTGATACACCATATTAACAGAGCGAAGGACAAAAATCATAGGATCATCTCAATAGATGCAGAAAAGGCATTTGACAAAGTCCAACACCGATTCATGATAAAAGCCCTGCAGATGGTCTTTATCTCAATCTGATAAAAGCCGTCTATGACAAACCAACAGCCAACATCATACTAAATGGTCAAAACTAAAAGCTTTCACTCTAAAATCTGGAACAAGACAAGGATGTCCGCTCTCACCACTCTTATTCAATATAGTTCTGGAAACATTAGCCAGAGCAATTAGACAAGAGAAAGAAATAAAAGGAATAAGGGTAGGAAAAGAAGAAGTTAAATTATCATTATTTGCAGATGACATGATACTCTATATAGAAGACCCCAAAAACTCCACCAAAAGACTCCTAGATTTAATAACCAAATTCAGCAGCATAGCTGGATACAAAGTCAACACTCAGAAATCAATAGCATTCCTGTACACAAACAACAGACTCACTGAGAGAGAAATTAGGGAAACAACACCTTTCACAATAGCCATCCAAAAAAATGAAGTACCTAGGAATCAATCTAACAAAGGAAGTAAAAGATCTATACAACGAAAACTACAGTACTTTGAAAAAGGAGATTTAAGAGGATATCAGAAAATGGAAACATATCCCTTGCTCCTCAGTAGGAAGAACCAATATAGCGAAAATGGCCATACTCCCAAAAATGCTATACAGATTTAATGCAATCCCAATTAAATTACCAGTAGCATACCTCACAGAATTAGAGAAGACAATCCTGAATTTCATTTGGAACCAAAAGAAATCTAGAACAGCAAAAGAAATTCTGGGCAACAAAAGCAGAGCAGGGGCCATCACAATCCCTGACCTAAAACTATATTACAAACCTACTGCAATAAAAACAGCATGGTACTGGCACAAAAACAGACTCCAGGATCAGTGGAACACATTAGAAGATGAAGGAACAGGTCCAAACACTCTCAGTCACCTTATCTTTGACAAAGGGGCCAAACAACCTCACTGGAAGAAAGACAACCTCTTTAATAAATGGTGCTGGAAAAACTGGCTCTTCACATGCTGAAAGTTAAAACTAGACCCATATCGTTCCCCATGCACTAAGCTAAAATTGAAGTGGATCAAAGATCTAAATATTAAAATGGAAACACTAAATCTGTTGGAATATAGAATATGTAGAACTCTTGAAGACATAGGTGTAGGCAAGGGCTTTATGAACAAATCTCCACAAAGAATTTGTGGAAATATCACAAAGAATCAACAACTGGGACCTGTTTTTATTAAAAAGCTTTTGCACAGCTAAAGAAACAACCAACAGAGTGAAGAGACAACACACAGAGTGGGAAAAATTTTTTGCCAGCTATTCCTCTGACAAAGGACTAGCATCTCCAATATATAAAGGACTCAAAAAAATCAGACCCCCCCAATTTAAAGATCCAATCCAAAAGCGGGCAGCTGAAATGAATAGACACTTCCCAGATGAAGAAGTAGAAACAGTAAATAGACATATGAAAAAATGTTCAACATCACTGGTCATTTGAGAGATGCAAATTAAAACAACACTGACATTCCACCTCACTCCAGAAAGAATGGCTATTAGCAACAAATCAGCCAATCACAAATGGTGGAGGGGCTGTGGAGAAAAAGGAACCTTTCTCCACTGTTGGTGGGAATGTAGATTGGTGCAACCGCTGTGGAAATCAGTGTGGAGATTCCTCAGGGAACTAGGACTAGAGATTCCATTTGATCCAGCTATTCCCCTTCTTAGTATCTTCCCAAAAGAATTAAAAGCATCATACCTCAGTGATATATGCACACCTATGTTTATAGCAGCACAGTTTGTAATAGGTAAATCTTGGAAACAGCCCAAATGCCCATCAACAGCGGAATGGATAAAGAAAATGTGTTTTTTTTATACAATGGAGTACTACTCTGCCATAAAGAATAATAAGCTTGAGATATTCCTAGGTAAATGGATGCATCTTGAGAACATTCGCTTAAGTGAAATAAATTGGACACATATTTTTAAATACCACATTGTTTCTCTGGTGTGAGAACCTGAAAGTGTAAATAAAGACTAAAATGTATTATATTGGGAAAGGGAGGAAAATGTCCAAATGGGAAAGGGAACAAAGGAGGGGAAAAGGAACAGAGGGACAAGAGAAATAAGAAATGGAAGAAAAAAATGGAAACAAAGCTTTTGTAGATAGGGAGGGAGGAGGGGTGAGGAGAGGGGAATGGGAAAAAAGAAGCAACAAGATGTGTCATGTACAGGTACAAATCCCCTGTGATGAATGTTATCACTATGTACATTTAAAATGTACCATTAAAATAAAATTTTAAAAAATGAAATCAAAATTAATCCAAGGCCTAAATGTAAGATCTATAAATATAAAACTCTTAGAAAAAAATAACTAAATGTAAATACTGTGAGCTCAAATAGGCAATGGTTAATTAGGTATGCCACTAGAAAGAGAAGTGACAAAAGAGAAAATGTAAAATTTGGACTTCATAAAAATTAGAAACTTTTCTGCTTCAAAAGAGACTATCAAGAAAGTGAAAAGACAACCCAGAAGAAATGTTGCAAATTATATATCTCATATGGGACTAGTGTCTGGAGTAAAGAACCCTTACAAGTCAATAATTTAAAAATCTCCACTATTTAAGGAATTTGAATAGACTCACATCCTGAGATAATATATGTAGGGACCCAACTTGATCAGTGATCTTGATGAAAACTGCCATTTTCAGTGGGCATAGTGGCACATGCCTGTAATTCCAGCATTCTGGGAGGCTGAGGCCAGTGGATCTTGAGTCCAAACCCAGCCCGGGTAACTTAGTGATTTAGTAAGATCCTGTTTCAAAAGGGCTGTGGATGCTGCTCACTGAGAAAGCCCAGGGTTCAATCCCCAGTACTGAAAACAAAACAAGAGAACAAAACACACCTGCCATTTTGCCTGCTAGGTGACCATGCATTCCCGACTCTATAGGATAAACAGAATTGTAAGGATTGTCACTGCAGCATTTCCTGCCAAGACTTTTTTAGTAAAAGATAGTTTAATAGTTTCTGAGAAAGCCCAGGTACATCTCCTTAACTGTCGCCCCTTGCCTGGCTTCCCATATAAACCCTTCCTCCTGAGAAATGTTTATTCATTTCAGTTGCCCATTTTTTGATTGGGTCTTTAAATTTGGGAGGTTTAATTTTTTGAGTTCTTTGTATGTTCTAGATGTTAGACCTTTGTCCAGTGGATAGCTAGCAAAATTTTTTCCCAGGCTGTGGGTTTTTGCCCTGCTCTATTGGTGATTTCTTTTGCTGTGCAAAAGCTTTTTAATAGCATGTGGTCCCAAGCACTGATTCTTTGTATTGTTTCCCGTGCAGTCTGAGTTCTGTCCATAAATTTTTTCCCTACCCCTATGTCTTCCAGGGTTCTTCCTATCCTATACTCCAGTAAATTTAGTGTTTCTGTTTTAATGTTTAGATCTTTGATCCACTTTGATTTGAGTTTAGTACATGGTGAGAGATATATATCCAGTTTTAGTTTTTGACATGTGGCAAGCCAATTTTCCCAGCACCATTTGTTAAATAGGCTATCCTTCTTCCAGTGAGGGTATTTGGCTCCTTTGTCAAAGATGAGGTATTTGAGTGTGTTTGGGGTTGTTTCTGTATCCTCCAATCTATTCCATTGATCCTCAGGTCTGTCTTTTTGCCAGTACCATGCTGTTTTTAATACTGTAGCTTTATAGTATAGTTTTAGGTCAGGGACTGTGATGCCCCCTGCTTTTCCCCTGTTGCTTAGGATCATTTTTGCTATTCTTGGTCTCTTCTGGTTCCAGATGAGATTCATGATTGTTCTTTCTAATTCTTTGAAGTACATTAGTGGTATCTTGATTGAAATTGCATTAAATCTGTATAGTAATTTAGGAAATATAGCCATTTTCACGATGTTGGTTCTTCCTACCCAGGAACATGGGATGTCTTTCAGATGAAGAAATAAAAATGGCAAATAAGCATATGAAGAAATGTTCAACATCACTAGTCATCCGAGAGATGCAAATCAAAACAACGTTAAGATTCTACCTCACTCCAGAAAGAACCACGTATATGGAAAAATCGACCAATAACAAATGCTTGGAGGGGCTGTGGGGAAAAAGGAACCCCCCCTCCACTGTTGGTGGGTGTTTTAGTTATTTTTCTCTCGTTGTTGGGACAGAATACTCGACACTCAAAGTTAGGGGAAGAAAGGTATATTAGCTCACAGTCTGCAGAAGTTTCAGTCTATAGTCCACTGGGTCTGAGGCAGGGTGGCATGGCAGAGGCAGGGCGGGCCTGGCAGCCAACCCACCGGCTGACCAGCAGCAAAGCAAAGTGAGGAATTGCAAGGAATGTATGCAAATAAGCAATGCAAACAAGCAGCTAGTTAGCTTCTTCCTGTATCTTTTATCTAGGCTACCTGCCCCCAGGGTGGCCCGCATTCTCACCCCCAATCTCAGTCTCACATCCTTGATCCCAGCAGAATGATGCCAAACGGATCAATAGATCAATTTAGTAATCACACACTCTAGATCCAGCTATCTCTTAGCACATGAGGCTTTGGGGGGACATCTAGACACAAACCATAACAGTGGGAATGTAGACTGGTCCAGCCACTGTGGAAATCAATATGGAGATTCCTCAAAAAACTACAACTGGAGGTTCCATTTGACCCAGCTATTCCCCTACTGGGAATCTTCCCAGAAGAATTAAAATCGTCATACCACAGGGACGTATGCACAACCATGTTCATAGCAACACAATTTGTAATAGCTAAGTCTTGGAAACAACCTAAATGCCCAACAACCAATGAATGGCTAAAGAAAATGTGGTTTTTCTACACAATGGAGTACTACACTGCCATAAAAAAGGACAAACTGGAGCCATTCGTATGTAAATGGATGTTCCTTGAGAACATACTTTTAAGTGAAATAAATCAGATACTCATGAGTACACATGGAATTGTTTCTGTGATATGAGAAACCGTAACTGTAAATAAGGACAAAGAGATGTAATAAATATTATATAAAAGGAAGATAATATACAAAGGAGAGGAGTACTAGAAAGAAAGAAGGGGAAAAGCAGAAAGGCAACAAAGGAAAGAAAAGGAAAAGGGAAAATATGGAAAATTATGAATAAACCTGCTGTAAATAGGGAGGGAGGGAACAGAGGGGAGGGGCGGGGAAGAGGGGGGAGAACCAAGATGCATGTACAGGTACAAAATAAATGTGATGAATGTGACCATTGTATGTAAAATGTACGAATACATATTCTTGATTTAAAAAAAAATAAAACCTTTCTCCTTTCTCAGGGTACAGGGATCTTCCTGTCTTGTGGCACAAGACATGCTTCTGTCTGTAAGACCCTAATAGAGTGTACTTTGTGCAATCCAGGATTTGTCTGTTTCCTTCTATGGTCTCTCGACACCTTTCATCCTTAGCAGCTGTTTCTGATACACTGAATTTGTATATTATATAGACATGGGCAATAAATGTTCAACGTCATTATATCCATTAGAGAAAAGACTATCAAATCCAAAATGAGACACCTTTTCACATTCACTATGATTACTGTAATGGAAAAGGTAGGTGATAATCCTCCTTGCTTAGGATGCAGAATTGAGTATTATTGCTTTTGCTCCATAATATCTCCCAGAAGCACCTTCCTTTCCATTCCTACCATCACTACCCCAGATTTGAAGATCCACGATCCTCACCTGAGTTGTGACAGATCCTCACCCGACCTGCTAGTCCTGACATCGGAGGAGGTTTTCCCAGGTTCTTTATTTGCAGTGAATTGCAATGAATTGCAGGAGCGAATTTTAGGGCATTAAGCAAGTTTATTTAAGTAGCAAAAGGGAGACTGGTTTTGCCAGGTGAATGAAATAACTGGCTGCTGCTGCAGTTAGGGATCTGAAAAGGAGTGGGAGGCTAGGGAGATACAGCTAGAGGATGGGTTAGGGAGCAGGGGGCAAAGGGGGGTTAAAGAGCAAGAGAGTAAGCTCGCGGTGTCATTCACCTTTATCTGGATTCTGTTCTCCTGAGAGTTTCCCCGGATCCTGTGAGAAGAGGGGCGATTGGAATTTTGCGCTCCAGGCTGATGTCTGGTGGAGGCCACTCCCCCCAGGTCAGGTCCATCTTCCCAACCAGGTCAAGCCACATCCTATTGCTACCTCAGTCCTGCCTTGGTCCCTTCTGCTCTGCTGTTGCAGCCAGAGTAACTTTTTGAAACATGGAGATTTTCCTCTCCTGTCTGAACCCTGTTGATGATATTTTTGTGTCTGTGGGTGTGCACCACACAGCCAGCTGGGATTGTAAACTCAACACCAGTAACAAATTAAAGGAACCAAGGTTAAAATAAAGGAAAATGATTTATTTGAAAAGATGGGGGGAGAAGATAGCTGCTCTAAAGTGTAGGGTGCACATGAAGGCAAATACTCGTGGGCCTCTGTCCCCAGCTTCCTTGTATCAGGTGATAAAGACCCTCTTTCCCAGGTCAGTACCTGGAACTTGTCACCATCTGATTGGTTCTCTGGACTGTCACTGATGGATTCCAGACCCCAAGACCCTAACCTGGGTGCACACTCTTTGGTCATTTGAGCTTTGCCTGCCCTTTTGCGATGGATAAATGGGGAGGCGCTTATAGAAAGGCACTTTAGGGTCAGTGATTAAGTAAATGGAATATGAACTGCCTAGTGCAGTAATATAGTGACTATATGTGCGTGTCTCTTTTGTATATTAGAGTTTTTAGGTGGCTACCTTTTATTGGAGGTGGATGAGGGGGGTGAAGTGGAAGGCCAGACCAGCCCACAGGCTGGCCCGCTCTCACCCCACTTGGTCACAAGAGGGAGATGCCACTCAGATACAAAGAGCCAAATTTGAGTCCCATTAAATTCACTTTGTTAATAGCCGGCAATCCAGAGGGCACTCATGTGCAAAAAGAAGCTCTGGATGCCTTTCTGCAGTTTGACCCAGAGCTTTTATACAGTAGGAAAGGTGGTTACATTTTAAAATTGGAATTCCTTTGAGCAATATAACAAGCAATTGTTTACACCAGGTGTTGGCCTTCGTTCAAACTTATCTCTGCTTGGGCCTCTCTGTCAGTTTGGGAGGTTGTGAAGCTACAGACTCAAAGCGGATTTTATGATACTAGACACTAGGGGGAGGTAAAAGGAATTATGCAAATATAAGGCTTGGTGGGACTCCTTTGTGAGGGTTCTTTGGTATGCAGAGGAGTGGAGGAGGCAAAGGGTCAGGGCCTTAGGGCTGGCAGGGAAGGGAGTGTCGGAGGGTAGGGTGGAGATAGGAGAGTGTAACGTTCCTCCTGCAATCTTGCAGATGTTTAGCTTACTGAAATGGACGTGATGGATACAAAGCCTAAAAGGGGCCACAAAACCGAGTTT